>JACXGI010012567.1:0-16791 GCA_016801175.1 Esox masquinongy | reverse complement strand
TTCGCGGGTCGCATATGCATAATATGCCTCTGAGTATGCATAATATGCTTCTGATATTTTACATGAGGTATTATTCATTTGAAAAAAGGTAGGATTATTTCATAGAAAAATGTGACTGGTAGCGACAGTACAGCTAAACCTGTTCCAGACAGTCATTAGCCAATTGTCTTTGGCGAGGCGGGGCTTGGCTCCGTTTGTAAAACCTTCCCGTGATAAGGAGCTAAGTAAAACATTTTCAGACAGAAGCTACAATGGCGGCTAGAGATGACGACAAAATAACAATTCCTCCTTTGCCTACAACTGTGGTACATATCGAAAACTGCCAAGGGAAGAAACATTTCGATTTGTAGAGCTATTCGTAAAAAGAGCAGGATTAAGTAAGGGCAAAAACAAGAATAAACAATGGTTCAGCTGCATTTTCAAGGTGGAAGAACTAATGACATAAAATGTATGGAGTTCGACTCTGATTTATCGCTTTTTCTTCCGTACAGGTAGATTGATTATTGACATTATTACAGTATATACAAATTGTTTAGTCTCGTATTTTAATAGCTAACTAGCCTATAGGTAGCTCCCAGTGCTGCTAAGCTAACGCTACTAGTTACCCAATGAAAAACGAGAAGTTTTCTTTCTACAGGCAACAAGATTTGTGCATACAGGTTGCTTAGTTTGATACTGTGTTACACTAGCCAGCTGTAGCATCCAGAACCACTAAGCTAACTTTGACTAGGCTACAGTTGTGTAACTGGCTAGTCTAACATACAGTTATGCTCATAAGTTTGCATACCCTGGGCAGAAATTGTGAAATTTTGGCATTGATTTTGAAAATATGACTGATCATTCAAAAAAAACTGTCTTTTATTTAAGGATAGTGATCATATGAAGCCATTTATTATCACATAGTTGTTTGGCTCTTTTTTAAATCATAATGATAACAGAAATCACCCAAATGGCCCTGATCAAAGGTTTACATACCCTTGAATGTTTGGCCTTGTTACAGACACACAAGGTGACACACAGGTGAAAATGGCAATTAAAGGTGAATTTCCCACACCTGTGGCTTTTTAAATTGCGCTTAGTGTCTGTGTATAAATAGTCAATGAGTTTGTTAGCTCTCACATGGATGCACTGAGCAGGCTAGGTACTGAGCCATGGGGTGCAGAAAAGAACTGTCAAAAGATCTGTGTAACAAGGTAATGGAACTTTATAAAGATGGAAAAGGATAAAAAAATATATATCCAAAGCCTTGCAAATGCCAGTCAATACTGGTCAATCACACATTAAGAAGTGGAAAATTCGGGGATCTCTTGATACCAAGCCAAGGTCAGGTAGACCAAGAAAGATTTCAGCCAAAACTGCCAGAAGAATTGTTTGGGATACAAAGAAAAACCCAGGGGTAACCTCAGGAGAAATACAGGCTGCTCTAGAAAAAGACTGTGTGGTTGTTTCAAGGAGCACAATACGACGATACTTGAACAAAAATGCGCTACATGGTCGAGTTGCCAAAAAGATGCCTTTACTGTGCCAATGGCACATAAAGACCAGTTACAATATGCCCGACAACACCTTGACACGCCTCATCTTCTGGCACAGTAATTTGGAGTGAGGAGACCAAAATAGAGCTTTATGGTCACAACCATAAGTGCTATGTTTGGAGAGGACAACAAGGCCTATAGTGAACAGAATACCATCCCCACTGTGAAGCATGGTGGTGGCTCACTGATGTTTTGGGGGCGTGTGTGCTCTAAAGGCACGGAGAATCTTGTGAAAATTGATCTGAAGTTGAATGCAGCATGTTATCAGAAAATACTGGTAGACAATTTGTATTCTTCTGCACGAAAGCTGTGCATGGGATGCTCTTGGAGTTTCCAGCACGACAATGACCCTAAGCACAAGGCCAAGTTGACCCTCCAGTGGTTACAGCAGGAAAAGGTGAAGGTTCTGGAGTGGCCATCACAGTCTCCTGACCCTAATATCATCGAGCCACTCTGGGAAGATCTCAAACGTGCGGTTCATGCAAGACGACTAAAGACTTTGCATGACCTGGAGGCATTTTGCCAAGACGAATGGGCAGCTTTACCTCCTGCAAGAATTCGAGGCCTCATATAAAACTATTACAAAAGACTACACGCTGTCATTGATGCTAAAGGGGGCAATACACAGTATTAAGAACTAAGGGTATGCAGAGTTTTGAACAGGGGTCAGTTCATTTTTTTCTTTGTTGCCATGTTTTGTTTTATGATTGTGATAAAAACATGTGCTCCACATAATAACAAACCTAGTTGTCGAGAGTGTATGTATGTTCATCTGTATGTGTGTGTTTGCGTACGCACGTGTGTTTGCATGGATATGCTCACTTTAGACATTGGCACATTTGCAGGACGATAACTCAGCTCAAACCACAGTAACAAAAGTATAATGATCTACTCCAAACAGTAACAACATGGCAAAAAATCATGTCCCCTGAATAACATTTTGTGCGTGTGCGTGAAAATGATCTGTCTCTCCATGAAAGTTTCTGCCACTACATATTAAAGTTTCCTCCTCAGTAGAGGAAGAGGTGGCCAGGCTGGATCCTTCTCACAAGAGGTGTTTGTTCACGCGACACAATAGAAGCTTTTCAAAATTTGCATCGGAAAGACTGTTTCTCTTTGGTCGGAAAATGTCTTCCTACACTAAAATGAGTTGTTCACAAGCTGCACTAGCAGGGACTCTTGTGTTGTACTTCAGGAAGATCTCCTTCATCAGCGGCAGGTTTTGGAATGCACTGACAAGGTTGGTTTCAGTTGATTGCAAGTAGCTGTCCACTTCATTCACAACTGTTCTTGCTCTCAGTGATGGGAAGTATCCAGTTACTTCATCACCGTCATCAGTTGGGTCCTTGCCATCTGTCTGCATTTGATCATCTGCAGATTGAGTTTGAAACAGAGTTACTTCTGCTTTCAGGTTTGACACAATATCAGCCTTCTTTCCACTGGGGATGTACGCCAATCTGAACATAGGATGAGCTGCAGAGGCTATTAGCAACCTTGCATCTTGAAAAATGTATCCAAACCTCTCTTTCACCACATTGATGATGGCATCTACCAATGTGTTAGAGTGATGTAGGTTGGTCTCTTGCTTCATCTGCTCCATCTACTTGAGGAGAATTGAAATTGTTGGCACCAACACTCCTGTATAGGCCATTCTATCAGACTGTAGTATGTCAAGGGCCTTGGCCAGGGGTGCCATAGCCTAAAAGATGCACAGAAAAAAGACAAAAAGGAAAACAATTACTCAAACATAATAGTAATAATAATAATCAATATAAGTATTATTATTCATAATAATCATCATCCTAGTAAGTAGTAGCAGTTTAACATTCAGTTAATAACTCTGGAGAAAAATTCACTACACTAGTAAGCTCACTGAGAGGTATGTGGTTGCCTTTATGTTCAGACAGATACATGGATTAACAGCACCTGAACAACAGTTAACCTAAGTTCATATCAAAATAAAGGTAATATTTACCTGAACATACTCCTGTATGAAGGTGAGTTCTGCCGCTTTGAAGCAAGTCACCTGAAGCTTCTCACAGGTTTCCTGGAGGTCTTGTTCTTTTGTCAGGATACAGGTATTCAAGCGCTCCATGGCATGGTAAGTGGAGTTCCACCTTGTTGGACTGGGAACTATCAGCTGGCACCCTAGCTTGTCTTTAATGATGTCTGAAGCTTGTGTGCTCCTGTGTTGCTTGTTCCAAAGTGCCTGGCATTTGCCAATTGTTGACCTTGATAATTTTTTTAAAGGGCTCTTACTGGGTCAAAGCATCCTCAATGTCTCTTGTGGCAACCAGGTTTAGGGTGTGGCAGGCACATCGCTGATGAGGTGGGAGACTGTTGTCTTCTTCTGTTTCCTTTAAGATGTCTGACATTTATGAAGACTGTGTGTCTCTCCTTCTTCCTCATCCTCCTCTCTGTCTTGAATGGTTCTTTGAACTTCTGCAAAGACACTGAAAGCCTTCACAAAATTGGAACCATTATCTGTTGTTGTAACGGTCACCTTGTCTTTTATGTTGAAATCTCTGTGCACGTCTTCCAACATCTCAGCCAAAACATGTGTGGCGCCCTATGATCCTGTGACAGGCTAATGCCCCAGAGCAGATGCTTAAGGTTTCTTGGTTTATCCAGTGGATAGTCACCCCAAGGAAGCTTCTGTTGTTTGATGACCACGCATCTGTTGTGGTACATACATGGTTCTGTTTGGACAAAGTCTTAGAGAGTGTGCTTTTTACTGGTAAATGCTCATCCTCAAGCATTCTTCCCAATGTTCTCCTGGAGGGTAAAATCTCTCTGAATAAATCTGTGTACTCTGGTCTCTCCACAGTGTGAAGTGGATGCAGTCCTTGAATGATGAAGTTAAGGATCAACTTGTCAAATCGCTCTTGTGTTATGGTGGGGCTCCCCCCCCGAAATACTGTGCTACACTGCCTTGTATGAGGGGAACAGGGAGTTCCTCCTCATTCCGGGGTGCGCTCCTCCTAGCATATTCGTGGATCACCTGAATGTGTGTTCTCACATTTGTGTTTGACGTCTTGGAAGTTGACAGCAGCTTCTTTTTGGGGTTGCACAGTGAGCACCTGAAATCATACTTTTTCTCTGTTGTTTCAATCAATATCATGTATTTCTTGAGGTACGGCCACAGCGACTCCCTCGGGATCAAATCCTCTCCGTCCTCACCCTCTGCCATCTTTCCATCAAGTAAACTCAATCTCGCGTGTCTTTATTCCCCAGCAGCAAAGTGGCAGGCATCAGCCCAAGGATTGGTGATACGGAAGTGCTTCTGTCGGCTACACAATACACATTCAGGTCCGTGTATGGCGGTGGCGTCACTTACTGATCCTTAGCAGTTGTATTTCAGACTTGTGCTTGAGCTTCAGAAATGCTTGGGAAAATGTAGCTTGTGTGGACACTACCGCACTACTTGATCAATAAAAGAACTTCGCTACTGAAAAGCTATTTGATTCAGAAAACAGCGACGCTACCACCGCGCTACTGAGAAATGTAGTTTAACTAGTAACGGCGCTACTTGTAGCGACGCTATTGCCCAACACTGTAAATGACTACATATATTTTGTATTGATTCAGAAAAAATGTATTCAGAAACAGAACATGTAAGTTATTCATTTACGATAGACTATAGTTGACAAAGGTAAACGTCTCCACACTTACATATTGGAACGACCATTGTAAAACCATAATTCCCCCCCCCCCAAATGGGATAATGGGTAGTTCGCATCTCTGGATCCAAAGGCGTTGGCTTTACACCTCTGTTCTGACAACTGCTACAGCATGTTTTTTCATTTGGTGCCGGTTCATGTACAACCCCATTTCCAAAAAAGTTGAGACGCTGCGTAAAATGCAAATGCAAAAAGAATGCAATGATGTGCAAATCATTTATCCCTATATTTAAATAAATAATTAAACCGTACAAAGACAACATATGTTGAAACTGAGAAATGTTATTGTTTTTGGAAAAATACATGCCCATGTTGAATTTGATGCCAGCAACATGTGTCAAAAAGTTGGGACAGGGGCATGTCTACCACTGTTTTGCATCACCTCTTCTTTTAACAATACTCTGTAAGCCTTTGGGAACTGAGGAGACCAATTGCTGTAGTTTGAAAGTGAAATGTATTCCCATTCTTGCTTGATATAGGATTTCAACTGCTCAACTGTTCGGGGTCTCCTTTCTCGTATTTTTCGTTTCATAATGCACTTAATATTTTCAATGGATGACAGGTCTGGACTGCAGGCAGGCCAGTTTATCACTCTGACTTTTTTATTATGGAGCCATGCTGTTGTAATATGTGCAGAATGTGGTTTGGCATTGTCTTGCTGAAATAAGCAAGGCCTTCCCTGAAAAAGTTGCCGTCTGAATGGCAGCATATGTTGCTCCAAAACCTGTATATATTGTTCAGCATTAATGGTGCCTTCACGGATGTGCAAATCACCCATGTCATGAGCACTAATGTGCCCCTATACCATCACAGATGCTGGCTTTTGAACTGTGCGCACATAAGAAGCCGGATGGTCCCTCTCCTCTTTAGTCCGGAAGACGCAGCGTCAATAATTCCCAAAAATAATTAGAAATTTTGATTCGTCAGACCACAGGACAGTTTTCCACTTCGCCTCAGTCAATCTTACATGAGCTTGGGCGTAGAGAACACTGCAGCGGTTCTGGATCCTGTTGATATATCAATCAATCAAATTTATTTATAAAGCCCTTTTTACATCAGCAGTTGTTACAAAGTGCTTTTACAAAACACCCGGCCTTAAACCCCAAGGAGCAAACAACAAAAGTGTTGAGTTTCAGTGGCTAGGAAAAACTCTCTAAGAAGGCCGAAATTTAGGAAGAAACCTAGAGAGGAACCAGGCTCAGAGGGGTGACCACTCTTCTTCTGGCTGTGCCGGGTGAACATATTAAGAGTACAAATTGTAATAATTAATAAATGCATGTGGGCTGAGTCCAGAGTCTATTTAAACCTAGTCCAAGTCGGAAGCATGACCAGATGGACAAGGACAGGGACAACACGGGGGGTCAGCAGAGTGGCAGCTGAAATCATCAGGTATCATCATGATCTACAACACAACCAGGAGGACTTTAGACAGGGACAGCAACGAGTCTTTCAAGCCTGGTACTCCGTAGGTGTGGGCCAAGACCTCATGTCCTCCTAAGTTTAAAACAGGGCAGGAGACAGGGAAAATTTAGAAAATGCATTCCTTAGATCTACAATGATTTAACGTGGAGAAGGAGAACTGACCCTACTCCCCCAGCACAATAATATAGCAGCATAAGACCTTGGGGTTGAGACAGGGGGGTCCAGTGACACTGTAGCACACATGGTAGAGTTTTAACTTGCATTTGTGGATGCAACGACATACTGTGTTCACAGACAATGGTTTTCGGATGTGTTCCTGAGGCCATGAAGTAATGTCCACTACAGAATTGTCTGTTTTTAATGCAGTGCCGCCTGTGTGCCCGAGGGTCACGGCCATAGGCGGAAATCCCGGGGGGGACAGGGGGGACATGACCGGGAAAACTATGATTTGACACCCCCCCAATATATAAATGTAAACATAACTGTGTAATTTCAATAATAGTAATAAGACGCAATGAAAGCCCTTGTGCTGAATATAGACACTTAACAGCGGGTTTAAGTTTAAAAAAATTGCGACACCTGCACCCTTTGCCTCACAGTGGTTTAATCCACAGCCCCCCAGCCCTCAGCAGTGTGCAGGTAAGGTGCATGTGTGGGAATCTGACAGTCTGTCGTTGGTGGTTGACTTTCAGTAAGTAGGTCAAACAAAAGATATGTTAGACATTTCTTTACTTCTACCACTCAATACAATAAAAAACATTTCTAACCGTCACCAGCCTTCATTTTCTCTGCATTGAATTACAGATCACTTGTTATGTTAGCTAGCGGTTAGCTGATGTTTGCTAACAAGCTACAAAATCATCAACCAGCTTTTGCAGCTGTTTGAATTCGAGTCAATGGCCCAATCCCAATGTCCACACTCACAGACACATGGACTTTGAAGCGTGTTCTCGCTAAGTCTGTGGGGGCTTAGGGCTGTCCCACTGTCAAATCGTCAAGTATGCAAGGGCTCTTTCGCAGACATTTTGAGTCCTTTATGCACCCTTTCCTAAGTCCGCATTTCTGCAGACTTTGCCTGAGGGAATTGCCCACAGTTCATAGCGTTGTGACGTGAAACACGGGGGTTACCAAGGGAAGCCCGGATGCGAGAGAAAAATCCCGGCAAACCTGCTTTATAAGAGAAGAATGGTAAACTGCACTACATTAACAAGGATTTAAGATGGCACATAGAACACGTGAAATCAGAGGAATGTAATCACCTTATTACACACCTAGTATATTCAACTATTTATTTTAGTTTTTGCTTAAAAATGCTGTTTTGACCAAAAATAGTACATTGATTATTGACAAATATAGGTTGTTATTGACAGTTACCTCTTGTCCACTCTGTAGGGCAAGAGCCTGCAAGACAAATCAGGAAGTCTGTCTATTAAATGCATTGGCCGCAAAGAAAGTAAAAAACGTAATATAAAAAGTCCCAAACCCACAATAGTGTGCAACTTGTTTCAGCGTCGTCAAGGTAACATAATAAAGTCGCAAAGTGCTGGCCCACTACTATTTATTGCATTTAGAGCCCTTGCAGCCTCTTGCACTCAATCACTTACCAGGTGATGTCAGTTAAATCTGTGAGGGTTCAGGGCTTAGGGTTTAGGGGGACATTGGGATTGGGCCAATGAGAAGCTTGCAATGCAGTGTATGTTGTGTTCCTTAGCTGTCAAGGTGACAGTGTTTGTGTCTACCGTCTGAAAGGCACTCAATGCACGTAGCTAACGTGAGGCTATCCAGTAAATTTGTTTTATGTCGGTAGGGTTCACAAATGCGATAGCTGAATTTGCAGAGCTACAGTTGCAAGCAAACCAATGGTTCAAACTAAAACAGTATTACAGCACTACTTTCAGTGTCCCCCTCAAAAATTGCTCTTGAGAAAATTTTATGTAATTGCCCCCTCCAAACTTCATATCAGATTTTCGCCCCTGGTCACGGCCATCCAGTATTGGTTTTCGGCCTTGTCCCTTGCATCTTGAATCTTTTGAATGAATGATATTATGTACTGTAGATGAGATCCCAAAACTCTTTGCAATTTTAGGTTGAGATATGTTATTCTTAAGTTGTTGCACTTTTTGCTCATGCAGTCTTTCACAGAGTGGTGAACCCCTCCCCATCCTCACTTCTGACAGACCCATCCTCTCTGTGATGATCTTTTAATACCCAATCTTGTTATGACCTGTTGCCAATTGACCTAATTAGTTGTGATATTCCACCAGGTTTTGGTTTTTAGCATTATACAACTTTTACAGTCTTGTTGCCTCTGTCCCAACTTTTTTGAAATGTGTTGCTGGCATCAAATTCAAAGTAGGCATATTTTTTTCAAGAAACAATAAAATGTCTGTCTCAACACTTGATATTTTGTCTTTGTACTATTTTCTATTGAATATAGCAGTGTTTCCCAATCCTGGTCCTCGGGACCCAAAGGGTTGCACGTTTTTGTTTTTGCCCTAGGACTCACATGCCTGATTCAAATTAAAGACTTGATGATTGGTTGATTATGTCAATCAAGTGTGTAAGCGGTAGAGCAACATTTGAAACAGGTGTATGAGTGCACTCCTTTGTGTCCTGAGGACCCGGATTGGGAAACACTGGAATATAGGGTTTAAATGATTTGCACGTCATTGCGTTCTGTTTTTATGTATGTTTTACATACAGCTCCAGAAGAAATTGAGACCACTGCACCTTTTTCATTCCTTTCCAAAAAAGTTGAAAAGGAAGGTTTTGAGTGAGGAACATAAGGGTTAAAATTAAGAGACCACTGCATATTGAACGCTTCTGTTCCTCACTCAAAACTTTCCTTTTCAACTTTTTTGGAAAGGAAAGAAAAAGGTGCAGTGGTCTCAATTTTTTCCTGAGCTGTGTATATAAAAAGGGTCACTTCATATAATTATTCTCTTAAATATATTTTTGGCCGTATTTTGACAGTTATAGTATGGCAGAGCTGTTACATATAGGTGGGCGACAGCTATAAAAGGACAAAGGTAGCTGAGAGACAAAAGTTAGCGTGCCAAAGTTAGGAGTGTTACGACTACAGTACATCACGGGATCTGCTGGTGTCAGTTAAAAATTTGTGTGGCCTCCAAATGCAACTCTTACCATTTGATGTCTGCGAAAATACAATGTCGGCAAAAGAACTTTGATTAATGGAACTAAAGTGTATTCCCATGAATCCCAACAAGCCCAGTGACCCTATGCACTTTATTGGAGTGCCCTCTACTGTCAGTTGTTGTTAACAAATGTCTGAACAGGCAGCTACATGTGATTTGGGATTGAACATTAGTTGGACTTTAAATGATTTGGGATCCACCATTTGTTTCACGACAAGGACGACATTTCAGCAAAACACCAACAGCAACCCGAGTTACTGGTTTTGTCTGAGGGTTCACAGCTGGTGTTTTGTAAAATCATGACGTATCTCAAAAAATCTCACTACTTCCCTGCCAGCGGCACACAGCTCATCTGCTGCCCAGATCGTTTGTCGACACTTGTCATTGGAAATGTATGGGAGCAGCGCTTCCACAATGTTTGGATGTGTTAGTTTGTCTTTACCCTTACTCAGAAGTGGCTTCTGTCTACCATGAAAGCCTGATTGATGGAGCAATGCTGAGAATGATGTCCATCTGCTAGGTTCTCCCGTCTTTGCTCGTTCTCTGTCAAGTGTGCAACCTTAAAAAGACAGGTGTACCTTTTCAAATCATGTCAAGTCATTTGAATTTGCCACAGGTGGACTCCAATCAAGTTCTAGAGACATCTCAAGGATGAAGAAATGCCGCAGAATACATCTGAACTCAATTTAGTGCAATATCCAGGGATGCGTTCAATATGTGCACCGTCGAAAGTAATCAAACCCAAATTTACAGGGAATGTTTTAAATTTAGAAAATAACAAACATTTGTTTTTTCCAAATTTAGTACGAACTCCAATCAAAAAGAGATCTATGAAGGGTATCGAATGCCAGCTGTAACCCACAAAGCGCAAGGTCAGCCGTAGGAGCAGAAGCATATAAGTGTCGTCAGCATAGACATGCAGGTTACGACCTTTAATTATTTAGGTTTGTGAGTTTGTAATTAAAATAAAACCGCCATTTTGAAAGCTACACCCTCCTTCCATTTTCCTAAATATGTGTATATTACATTGTTCCGTTGTCAGAATTATAATCGCACAAACGGAAAACTATTTAGAGACTATTTACCTGTTTTTTTACCCAGTTTTCCGACTTAATCCACGAAAACCACACGCCACTTAGTGTTGGTACCCAGGCACCCCTCACTGTGAATGCATGACGTTAATGGATGAATGCGCGATGCTCCCAGATGATCAGAGCCATGGTTGAATTTGAATTAACTTACAAATGAAATACAAGATTTCCATGACCATTCAACAAATTAATTAGGCTATTATTGAAACCTAATACAAAGGATATAGGCGACTCGACAAATTCAACATCAACTCGATAGCCTCACTAGAACCCCAGGGAGAGACCTGCAAAGACACATCATTCACATAGACTATACATTTGGAGAAATTAACCTAGTCCTTTTCTAATACCTCCTTTCGGTTTATCAATAACGTATTCATGTCACCTATAGACAAACCTTATATGTCAGTAATCTAGGAGACTAGAGCTATGAATTGGCGTTAAAATCAACACAATAACCCCACTAGAACCCCTGGAGAGACCTGCAAAGACGCCCATTCGCATGGCCTATTCATTTGGAGAAATGGTTTTCAATAATTATTCAAGTCACCTATAGACAGTTCATATCACCTATAGATTGACTGTGTTATTTTCATTTTGTACTTTTGTAGGGCCTAATAAACTAATGAAAATACTATAGCCTGTTCTTAGAAATAATCATTCTTTGTATTCTTTTCTTAATCGTTTTATTTTTTCGTATGATAAGACCTTCAATACAAACATTCTTGTATTCTTCAAATTCATTAACCATTTTAAATAAATTCTGTAATTTGTTATTTTAAGACTATTATACAGAGTTTAAGAACAACCCAGTAGACAAAGTTGGGTAGGTTACTTTTTAAATGTAATCCATTACAGTTACAAGTTACCTGTCCACATTTGTAATCAGTAACGTAACTTTTAGATTACTCAAAATCAGTAACGTAATCTGATTACTTTGAATTAATTTTAGATTGCTTTCATATTAAGAGGCATTAGAAAACAAATAGGAATAGCCTATAACCAGTTGAACACCCTTTGCAGGATCAGTCAGTAAAAACGGAATTTGCATTTTAACTAATGGGTTTTGTTACAGCGCCTTTGGAAAGGGTTTCTAAACCATTGCTTTCTACTTCAACATGATTGGGCTACATCTCCACATTACACGCTAAAGGTCTGTCAGATATTCAGTCGTTCCAATTAATCCAATAACCCTCGATCTTCCAGAATCTGGCTGTTTATCTTAACATAACCCAAAATCGAAGGATGTGTTAACCTTTTCTGTTATTTGTTTTGTTCATGTTTCTAATTGCTTCAAAACATTGTTGAAAAATAAATGGCAATTTCTCAAAAAGGGTATTGACGTTGTATATAAAAATCAAGATATCTGTAGCTTTTCGCGCGTACATTAATACAGTAGTCTGATGTTTTGCCCCACAACCACCAACATTGTCAAAACGGTGCAGAAACCCTAGGTACGCGAACGCATGTTTGCAATCGTGAACACCCGCACACAAATACGTTACTACCCAACTCTGCCAGTAGATGAACTGATGCTCTGGCTGGATGGTGATGCTGCGGAGGAGAATGTGTATGCTAATAGAGACGATTCGTATGCTAATGACGCCAAACGGTGTTCGGCCCTGGCAGATACTGGAGGTCTGAAAGTCCTGGTGGTTCTAGTGTTAAAAAGGCTTCATCATGATGCTCTTAATGTTTATTTAAGCATTTGTTAATGTATTATAAAGTTTATAAACCATTAACACATTGCTCAAAATAGTGCGATGGCTCGTTAAATCTTGCCAAATTGTGTGCCAATATATTCATTGTTTTTAAGCATTTACAACTGCTTCTATGATGAACCATTATGTACCTGGTTCTGAATGTTTGCTGTTACAGGTGTCTTTTATACAACATGTTTGTGCTGTCCCATGAACAGTGATTGGTTTTTCAACTAATGATGTCTAATGATGTGTCTTCGTCCAAATTTACAACAGACATTATGTAATCATATTATTTTGTTACCCTTCACTAGATTATTCATATCTCAACACACTTTCATTCAATAATCCATATTTATTGTGTGCCCTAATGTGATTCGTAACTGTACATACCTTTATTCTTCAAATTTCTCATTTGTTGTTCAGTCTTCATCTTTTTTATTTATTGTAACCTTGATGACCATCAGAAAATGATTCACAATTCCTTATCGCCCATGAAAGGAGACCTTATTTTAAAGTGACACACCAATTGATTTTAAAGTGACACACCAATTACCATTTACAAATGTGTAATAACCAGTTATAAATGCTGAGAGGATACCTTATCATGAAGTGAAAAACCAATAACCATTTACAAATGGGTTATAACCAGTTCTAACTGCTGTATCAATCTTCTCATTTGGTGTTCAATCTTCATTTTTTTCTTATTTTTGCCGGACTGCCTAAGCGGAGTGAGTGAGTGACTGACTGACTACCCCTTGTTAAATAGCGTAGTGGTTAGAGATGCGGACTACCGAACAAGAGCTCCCACGTTCAAGGCTCGTCACCATCAAAACAATTTATGCATTTGGATTTGTTCAGGATAGACAAAAACTTTGCTTGCTACAACCTTCTATAGCTACGTTATAGTAATAAAACTGTTTACGGTTATATTGCGACTATTTCTGGTGGATTTTCGAAGTGCGCATCCATGCATGCTGTTTGGGGTAATATAGGCAAGATCACGATCCCTTGTGCAGTAAAAGAGGAGCTTTCACTTGACAAGAAAGTCAATTATCGTCACCTCTATTGATAGTTATTATATCGATGTCATTCACGAATGAAACAAAAATGAGCGTTGTTGTGCCTTGATATGAAATAGCTTTGGTAGTGTAAAGTTGATCTGCAGTCTTGTTAGCAATTGCTCAATTCTTATGAATATTCCAAGTAGTATGTTAGTAGATAGGCCTACTAGTAAGCCCATTACTGGCTAATAAGCTGTTAAAACGGCCAGTGGCAAAAGCCATACAGTTCATAGCTGCTATTTGTGGTGGAACTAACCTTAATAAGAAACGTTAGTCAGTTTAACACAATGCTTAATGGTGTCTAACTTGGCGTGATGTTAATGCGTGAAAAAATTATCTAATGTCAAGACGCTACCGACACAGCATATGTATAGCTTTGTGGCGTAGTGGTTAAAGACAGCTTGTTACATGGGAGACCGAGGTTTAAATCCAGTGACTGCAACAACATTCATCCCTTCTAATCGCGGTGCTGGCTGAACTAGGCTTGCCTGGTTCCTTTTTTTGTTAAATGGTAATTGGTGTGTCACTTTGTAATAAGGTATCCTTTCAGCAGTTACAACTGGTTATAACCCATTTGTAAATGGTTATTGGTTTGTCTCCTTTCATGAGTAATAAGGATTTGTGAATCATTTACAGGTGGTCATCAAGGTTACAATAAATAAAAAAAAAAATAAGAAAAGATGAAGATTGAACACCAAATGAGAAGTTTGAAGAACAAAGGTATGTACAGTTATGATTCACATTAGTGTGCACACTAAATATGTATTATTGAATATAAGTGTGTTGCGATATGAATAATATAGTGAAGGGTAACACAAAATAATGATTACACAATGTCTGTTGTAAATTTTGGCAAAGAGACTTCCTTAAACGAAAAACCAACCACTGTTCCTGGGACATCACCAACACGTCGTACACAAGTGGATAAATAACAGCAAAGAACTGCACTGTCCAACCGCAAACATTCATAACCAGATATATAACAGTTCATCATAGAAGCTGTTGTAAATGCTTTATAAACACTTAATAATTGAAAATATGTTGGCTTACAATTCGGCAAGATCTAACCAACTATCGCACTGTTTTGAGCAATGTTATAATGGTTTATAAACTATGTATAATACATCAACATATGCTTAAATAACAATTAGTAGCATCACTATGAAGCCTTTTTAAACCCTTTACAAAGGGCACCTTATTATAAAGTTACCAATCATTAGATTGAGGAATTGACAGGATTTTTTAAATTAATCCTTGTAGGCATCAAATTAAAATTCATACATGAGCTCTTCAGTTTCAGAGACTGACATTAGCCAGTCAAGATTCAGCTCGCCTAGGATAACCATCTTAGAAGACATAAAAGGGACCCGGCATTTAGACAGCATCAACAGCACCAGCCAAAACAGCAGGGGGACAGTATATCCCTGCTACATAAAAATGTGCAATAGATTATTATTATTAAGCTCAAAAAGCTGAGGTACAGAAACATTTAGTGCTTGGGATACTAGAAGGTTCAGTTTAACATAGATGGCTACACCGTTCATTATCCTATAACATCTAAAAACAGTATAACCTTCTATGGCAATGTCCACATCATTGACCAATCTATTTAACCAGGTTTCTGAGAGTACTAGAATATCCGGATTTGTGGCCTGAATCCAGTGGTGTATAAAGTACTTGAATGTCATACTTGAGTAAAAGTACAGATATTGTACTTAAAAGTGACTTGAGTAAAAGTTTGTCATCCATACGAAAATCACTTGAGTAAAAGTCTTAAAGTAGCTCATGTTAAATGTACTTAAGTATCAAAAGTATTTATCTGGTGTTAAAATGTACTTACAGTGAGGGAAAAAATTATTTGATCCCCTGCTGATTTTGTTTGTTTTCCCACTGACAAAGAAATTATCAGTCTATAATTTTAATGGTAGGTTTATTTGAACAGTGAGAGACAGAATAACCACAAAAAAATCCAGAAAAACGCATGTCAAAAATTTTATAAATTGATTTGCATTTTAATGAGTGAAATAAGTATTCGACCCCTCTGCAAAACATGACTTAGTACTTGTTGGCAATCACAGAGGTCAGATGTTTCTTGTAGTTGGCCACAAGGTTTGCACTCATCTCAGGAGGGATTTTGTCCCACTCCTCTTTGCAGATCTTCTCCAAGTCATTAAGGTTTCGAGGCTGAGGTTTGGCAACTCGAACCTTCAGCTCCCACCACAGATTTTCTATGGGATTAAGGTCTGGAGACTGGCTAGGCCACTCCAGGACCTTAATGTGCTTCTTCTTGAGCCACTCCTTTGTTGCCTTGGCCGTGTGTTTTGGGTCATTGTCATGCTGGAATACCCATCCACGAACCACTTTCAATGCCCTGGCTGAGGGAAGGAGGTTCTTACCCAAGATTTGACGGTACATGGCCCCGTCCATTGTCCCTTTGATGCGGTGAAGTTGTCCTGTCCCCTTAGTAGAAAAACACGCCCAAAGCATAATGTTTCCACCTCCATGTTTGACAGTGGGGATGGTGTTCTTGGGGTCATAGGCAGAATTCCTCCTCCTCCAAACACAGCGAGTTGAGTTGATGCCAAAGAGCTTGATTTTGGTCTCATCTGACCACAACACTTTCACCCAGTTCTCCTCTGAATCATTCAGATGTTCATTGGCAAACTTCAGACGGGCCTGTACATGTGCTTTCTTAAGCAGGGGGACCTTGCGGGCGCTTCAGGATTTCAGTCCTTCACGGCGTAGTGTGTTACCAATTGTTTTCTTGGTGACTATGGTCCCAGCTGTCTTGAGATCATTGACAAGATCCTCCCGTGTAGTTCTGGGATGATTCCTCACCGTTCTCATGATCATTGCAACTCCACGAGGTGAGATCTTGCATGGAGCCCCAGACCGAGGGAGATTGACAGTTCTTTTGTGTTTCTTCCATTTGCGAATAATCGCATCAACTGTTGTCACCTTCTCACCAAGCTGCTTGGCGATGGTCTTGTAGCCCATTCCAGCCTTGTGTAGGTCTACAATCTTGTCCCTGACATCCTTGGACAGCTCTTTGGTCTTGGCCATGGTGGAGAGTTTGGAATCTGATTGATTGATTGCTTCTGTGGACAGGTGTCTTTTATACAGGTAACAAACTGAGATTAGGAG
>JACXGI010012566.1:0-13170 GCA_016801175.1 Esox masquinongy | reverse complement strand
ACCAATGGCTGCCATCAACTGTCTCTTGATTTCTGTAGTGTCATTTATGAATTGCTGTGAGTTTCCAGGGAAATCATCTTGCTTAATAATTTCTATCAGTTGTACAAGGTATTCTGGGAAGGCACAGGCCAAGACATTGTCCAAGTCTTTTTTCACAGGCAGAACGATACTTCTGAGGGTCTGATTTAGTTGTGGGTTTTCACCATGAAAACTCCAGTAAACCTAAAGAGAAGATGCATTTAGGCTGTAAACACCATTTAACATATTTGATTTATTTCAACAATATAATATTTATGCCCACTACTTACATAGTCTTTAAGCAGGGATTCTGTTTGAGATGAGAGCCAGTGGAGAGTTTTGCGTTCAAATGTTTTTGTGTTTGCTCGGGAAGTTGGGTATGAGGCAGCGCTGACAAACAGCATCATTGCAATGAAAGAGACTAATAGTCCTAAACAAAAGGCACAGTTCAACATTTAGAGAAATCAAATAATAAAGAAAATACTCTCCTATTATTATACATAAAGGTGAACATTAAAAATCATTGTATGGTTTGTTCAATTTAGTGAGATTGAAATTGATCTTGTTCACTTGCTCATATTCTGCCATATTAAAATGTAAAATACAATGTAGTCTATGCAGTTCCACAAAAAACCTTAAAGCCTTATTTTTCAAACCCATCAGCATTTTGTCCTGAGACAATTAAGTTGTCTTACCTGAAGTGAGATGCATTGTTGACAACTGGTTGACGAGTGCTTGTCTAGTGATGTCTGTCAGGTTTTCAGTTAATGAACTGATTTTATATTGGGACATCATCTGCGTGGAACATTTTTATTAGTATTTTGGTTTGACACCAATTCCCTAATCTGTCACAATCTTTTTTTTCACAGGGTAGTTTTTCCATGACTTTGGTTTGCAAATGGAAAGGCAGGGCAAGGTTACTACTTTCTTCCAGTAGTCATTGCAAATGTGATAGGTTATAAAACCAATAGGCATGACTCAATATGAATTATTTAGCATGCTGATGAATCACAAACAATGCAATAAATCCATGTCCACTGGATTTCAGGCATGTTGAACTGCATATGATGCTACCGCTTCCATTAAATGTAATAAAGACATAGTGGCAGGTCACAGTGATTTGCTATATCAATGTACATACAGCAATATGTTCAAAATGAATGTGCTTCTGTGACTTTATAGTACAATGTTTCTACTCTGACCTATTCTAATCGGTTTTCTTGTAAGCTCACATGGACAGTAACTTTCTCTGACTGTTATTATAGAATATGAGGCCATCCTCTAGGTGGTTCTCAAACAAAAGAAAATAAATACTCCTTTCTTTGGCATCTGTTACATATGGTCTTGTACAACCCTGTTTCCAAAAAGTTGGGACGCTGTGTAAAATATAAAGAAAAACAGAATGCAGTGATGTGCGCATCATTTAATGCATTTTAAAATAATGCTGTAGTGTAACAAAATGGGGAAAACGTTAAGGTGTCAGAGTACCTTCTAAATGCACCATAAAAACATAGGATTTGTTACATTTTTACCTTTTTGTTTCATTTAAAACTTTTGTGATGTCTATATATTCTGTCAGATTCTGTGTTTTCATCTGTGTAAATATTAATGTTCTGTATCATTTTCTGTCTGTTTTGAAAATAAGTAATAAAAGCATGACTATATGCTTAAAAAAATCACTGTTTATTTAAATGTATATATTTTCATAATATATGTATGTTTTCTATCAATCAGCTGTTACACAAACTCAGCAAATAATTTTAGAGTGTTATTTTGAAACCAATAATAGAAAGAAACATAAAACCAATTGACTGTGCATGATCTTTTAAATTTTTCTTTTAGCTAAATAATTTATCGTTCCATCAAAGAGAAGGAATAGGAAGGAAAAATGCAGTAAGTGGAAGCTAGTCAAGTTTACTATAAACAAAAGGAGAACAGGAAATAGGAAGCTGTGTTTTGAGTCAATTTGTCTGTAAATTAGTTAGTATGCACGTCACATGCAAACTTTCAGTCACCACTGGTCCGATTTTGATGAAACTTGGCAGAATTATTGAAATAGAGAACAGTCATTTAAACTGATTCGATCAAGGGCATTATAATAACCAGGGGTGGACTAAAACATGAATTCTGCCCAGACACTTTGGCCACACCAGCTCACAACACTGCGCCCTCTCAGTCATTCAGGCATGTCATATTGACAAAAACACAGTGGCCGATCTATGTGTGTCATATAAAGCCTTTTAGCATTTAAAATACTTTTTCTAAGGAACTGTAATATCTTAGTTGTAAAGTTGATGCTCATTTAATGCATTTCAGTTAGAAAACATCACGTATTAGTTTAACTATTTATTGGAGAACGTATGCACAGCAGTGTACATGCAGTGTCTTGGCATTAGGCTCTGCTCCTCTGGGGTAAAGCACTGCTATCACATTATCGTGTCTACGATATTACCAACAATAACATCACCGTAATATTATTCAAAGCAATCCCCACAGGCAATGAGCAAGGCATGCAGTAACGATCCCCCTCCACAAAAGAAACGCAGAACCAAACACGTGGAAGGTTCTACTTGCAGAACAGAAAAAAAAATTATTATCTTTATAAACACCAGAGATGATTCACAATGACACATAGCAACAGTAGCATCAGCAACTGTTCAGTCAGTTATGATGAATAGCATCAATAGCTAGATATTTCTGAAATATCAAAATTGTATTTCTATGTATAACTTAACAAACTCTGCACAAACACGCATAAATGGAGCACACAGATAATCAAATTATAACATTCACATGAATTATAAAAATACAATTCTGTAATATCATTGATGAACTGGTTACAAAAGATGGGTAGTTGGTTTACTATAAACTCCAGCAGGACATTTAGGTAAGACCCCCAACCACAGATGGAAACAAAACATATATAATTTTTAACACAGTGTTGTTAGCATTTTCAATGAATTTTGAAGGTGGCATATTGTGATGATAAGCTGTGAGGAGATGTTCGTATTTAAACATTTATTTTTTAGGTATTTTATTTATTGATCACATTAGCAAAAGCTTTGCTCAAGACAACATCAAACCGACCACCAAACTGTCCTAACCCTTCTCTGCTTTTGCTTCAGATCTCAGCCTTACAACAGAGCGCCACACCACTTTCTATCTCACTACGAGCACATTCTAAAGCCAATGTTAGGTTATGTTTGGTTCCTTTTCGTTTTGTGCTTCTGTTTTTGTACGTAGCCTGTTTTGTTTGGTATTTCTTTTGTTTCTGAACGAGCCCTGTCCCTTTTGTTCTGATAGTTTTCACCTGTTTGTCGTTTAGTTCTCGTTAGCTCCCTATATCGTTTACCCTCTTCCGTTAACCTTTTGTCAGTCATTGTGTTTTATGCTTGGTTTATGTCCGTCCATGCCACCAGTCCGTGTTTTTGCCTCCCTGCCTGTTTTTCTACCGTTTTCTTGTTTTGATTTTACCCGCCTCTGTTCCACCATTAAATCCTTTATTTGTCCTTCAAGTCTGCGCTTGGTCCTGCTTTAACGATAATCGTGACAGCCAACTCAAAATGAGAACTTTATAGCATGCTGCAAATCTATGCAACACTTTCTAAGATTGTATAGAAATTGATTAATTAGGCTCTAATCTATGAATTGTATAAGGAGAATAACCTTTAAGTCCTTTAATACATAACATTTCTAGGATTGTTTATTAAAGTTAATGAAACATGAGACCAACACTTCATATATATTTTTGTTTAGTATATATGCTACTCAAAAAAATTAAGGGACCATGTATTCATCACTGTATACCATCAAGTCAATTAAACTTCAGGGATATCAATCTGTCCAGTTAGGAAGCACACAGTAAGTGATTGTCTCCTGTTTTGGTGCAAATGAAAGTGACAACAGGTGAACTGGAGAGGCAACAGCAAGACAACCCCCCAAAAGGGAATGGTTTTGCAGGTGGTGGCCACAGACAATTGCTCTCTCCTTATCTTTTCTAACTGATTCTTCTCTAGTTTTGTTTTGCTAGGGTCCTTGTCATTACTGGTAGCATGAGGCGGTACCTGCAGCCCATTCAGTTTACACAGGTAGTCCAGCTCCTCCAGGATGGCACATCCATATGTGCCGTCGCAAGGTTTGCTGTGTCTCCCAGTACACTCTCAAGAGTATGGAGGAGATACCAGGAGCCCGGCCGTTACACGAGGAGAGTTGGACAGGGCCATAGAAGGGCATCAACCCAGCAGCAAAACCGGTATGTGCTCCTTTGTGCAAGGAGGAGCACTGCCAGAGCCCAAACCTTACGCTGGTGCAGTGGGTCCTGGGTTCCTCCTGGTGCAGGACAATGCCCGGCCTCATGATGACAAAGGCATTGATGCTATTGACTGGCCCTCACGTTCCCCAGACCTGAATCCAGTTGAGAACCTCTGGGATGTTATGTTTTGGTGCATCCAACATTGCCAACTAGCGCCACAGACTGTCCAGGAGCTCACTGATGCCCTGATCCAGGTCTGGGAAGAGATCCCCCAGGACACCATCCACCGTATCATCAGGAGCATGCCCAGACATTGTCCTGAGTGCATACAGGCACGTGGGGGCCATAAACATTACTGAGTCACATTGTGAGTTGCAGTGATGATATTCACGCAAGTTGGAACAGCCTGTGATTTCACTTAATCACCCTCAATCGTTGGTGATTTCAGTTTCCACTGACCGCTGTTACATCATTTTGTTCTCAACAAATTACACAATGTAAAAATTTAGATCTTTAACATATTTCGTTCATCCAGACCTGATGTGTGATTTATGTGCTCCCTTAATTTTTTGAGGAGTGTATACTATATACTATATTTGGAAATGCTTGTTGACAGGGCTGATGTTATGACCATTTTTAAATTAACTTTGAATACAGTTTTTTTTATGGTATCAAATTCAAAATGGGCATATATTTTTCTAAAAACAATAAAAACTCAGTTTTAACATTTGATATGTTGTCTTTGTACTGTTTTCAATTAAATATAGGGAAAAAGGATTTGCACTTCATCCCATTGTTTTTGTTTTTTTTGCATTTTACAGAACGCCCCAATTTCTTTTGAAAACAGGGTTGTACAAGGTATATTTTACATTTGGGAATGTAGAAATTAGGGTTAACAGTCTTGCTCAAGGACAGAATGGCAGGTTCCTTCACATAGTGTGCTCTGGGATTCAATGTAGTAACCTTTCTGTTCCTGGTCAGATGCTTTGATGACTAGGTTACTGTTTGCACATACTGCATGTACATATTGAATTAGGAAATGTGTATTTCTTCAATATCTGTTCTAATTTAGGTTACTTTACAACATTTTAGTCACACATTTAACAATCCCAAGAAAGTCTTTAGTCAAATATGTTTTGACCACACATATGAAGTCTAAAGCCCACCTTTTCCAGGACAGCCCCAGTTGATATCAGCCCAAAGATCTGGTGAATAGTCAGGGAAGCCCCATAACTGACAATCCTGTTGACCAAATGACACATCTCATTTACTCTCAATGAGGGCAGTGATTACTCACACAATAAGTAATAATGACAATAAAAGAATTCCAATATACTTTTCGAAAAAAGAAAAGCATATTGGCCGATGTTTATCTCAACCAGCATATTTATAAGCAAAGACGTATATTTACCAGTGTATTTTTGGAAGACTCACCAGCAAACCTGACTTTGACCAGATCTACAGAACTATTTGACATGGAATATTCAAGGGGTGAGAACGGAGTTTCTTTTTAACACCTGTATTTTGTATGAGAACAATATGACAAAATATACTAAGACAAAACATTGCACTATACTGCATGATCAATATTACAGTAAAGATTGCATGGAGGGGGGGGTCTGTTACTGTAATTGTGTATTGTTACACTTCACATTCCAGTGAAGACTTGTCCAATATGAGTGTGTTGATCAGTAACTTGAATGGTTTCTCTTCCAGTGTTTTACCTGTCCCTTTGCATTGCTACTGTCTTTACCAAGCCAATTATAGTAAAAAAATTGATGTTGCAGCATGGAGAGAACCTGGTCGCCTACTTGGTATGTTCATGTTTTGTTGGCTTAACCTATGCATGTTCTAGGTAATTAAAAAAACTATACAAACATTATAGTCAATAAAATGTCAAAATGTAAGTGGATGCTTGTATGATGTGCAGTGCTTTGCAAAATGATTCAAACCCCTGACCAATTCTCTGATCCTACTGGATTACAAATGGTACATTGACATTGTTTGGTTTGATATGCTTAATGTTTTTAAAATACTGACACACTAAAACATTTGTGTCTTAACATTGGTTTTATATTGAGAAATATTTGTAAGAAAACGAAACAGAAATTTGTATTTCAAAACAGAATAAGTATTCAACCCACAAATTAATATTTGGTAGAGACCCTGTTTACAGCAATAACATCTTTAAGTATTTTGGTAAGTGGCTCTGCGCACAAGGTGAGAATGATTTTGTTGCACATGTTCCATAGCCAGTTTGCTCCAGGTTGTTCAGGTTGGTTGGACGATGCTTGTGGACCAGGCTTTTCAAAGTGACACAGATTCTCAATGGGATTGCGATCATGACTTTGACTGGGCCACTGTAGAACATTCACCTTTTCGTTCTTGGGCCACCCCGACATTATTTTTGCCTTGTGCTTAGGATGATTTTCATGCTGAAAAGTGAATTTCCTTCCAAGCTTGACTTTTTAGCAGACAGAAGGTTCTCTGGCAGTATTTCTCTGTATTTTCCTTCATTTATTCTTTCTTGAACTTTAACAAGATGCCCAGACCCTGCTGATGAAAAGCACCACACAGCATTACACTGCCAACACCACACTTCAGTGTATGGATAGTGAGTTGAGGCCTAGGCAGTGTTAAGTTTGTACCACACATCACTTTGGGTTTTATCCTAAAGCTTGGTCTAATCTTACCACAAACACGTGGATATTACTTCACAACTCTTTCTTAATCTATGCATTTCCATTAATTTATCTCTAGCTTTCATAGAATGGTCTTTGGTCTTCATTCTTGTTCCTATTCACAGCCTGGCTAATGATCCCTCAACACTGGGATTCTAATCCAGAAAATGAGACAGTAACTTAATTAGGACAAGGGTAAAATGAGTGACCTCGTTAGGGCAATTTATGTAATCTATGTAAACTAAGATTTTCCACAGCAAGAGATTGAATACTTTTTCTTATAAGTATGTCCCAAAATAAAACCAATAACTAAAATAAAATATTATACATACAGCTCAGGAAAAAATTAAGAGACCACTGCACCTTTTTCTTTCCTTTCCAAAAAAGTTGAAAAAGAAGGTTTTGAGTGAGGAACAGAAGCATTCAATTTGCAGTGGTCTCTTAATTTTAACCCTTCTGGTCCTCACTCAAAACCTTCATTTTCAACTTTTTTGGAAAGGAAAGAAAAAGGTTCAGTGGTCTCAATTTTTTCCGGAGCTGTATATCTACACAAAAATAAAAGGGATTAGAATACCTTTGCAATGAACTGTATTTCTTTCCCTGTGCATCCTAAGGCCAAAAATGCTCAGTG
Organism: Esox masquinongy; assembly: GCA_016801175.1. NCBI lineage: Eukaryota > Metazoa > Chordata > Actinopteri > Esociformes > Esocidae > Esox > Esox masquinongy. The sequence continues at coordinate 5,588 of JACXGI010012566.1, read as the reverse complement.
GGATTGTGTAGGCATTAGGAACCAAACTTGAAGATATTTACATATACAGTACGCACCCGCTGTCAGGATGGTCTACAGCCCATCCCTCAACCAGCTGAAAAGGCATAGATCTGTTTTCAGATCAATGTTGACTTCAAACTGGCCATGTCACCCAAGTAGGCATATTTTTTGCTCCCGGTTGAAAGTTTAATGCATTGGTTTAGAATTGGGCTACTTCCCAAGTATAAGACAGGAATCCTACTCAAAGCCCACAACAAAGTTAACTAAAAACAAAAGTAACATAAGAAAGCATGTGTAGTATGAGTTGCTTTATCTTCACCTGCAAAACTGATTGCTTTTCATAAAAATCCTATCTGCAAGCATTATCATCATTTTCACAGATATAGTTTTAAAATAACATCATGATGACACTGCACACATTTTTGAAGAGCAGAACGTGACTAACATTTCTATCTACTATATTTCACTAGAACCAGCATGGGATAATTCCCCCCCATACTGGGCCCAACCAGGTGGGCTGGATCAAAGAACCACAGATGAACGAGAATATCACTAGAAAACATCTCTCTACATTCCGTTGCTACATGAGCAAAGCTGCCGAACTGGACCTTGAAGAACTTTTGATCAAAGGGCTCAAAGACACCTCTCAACACATCGATGACCTGATCTACAACATGTATAAAGAGCAAGATAGCCAGCCAGTAAAAGAGTGCCAACTTCCTATTAATGTGAAAAGTCACCATGAAATACTGATGTTTGTGAGGATGCTTCTCACTCTCTACACACAATGGTTGAGAAAATGAACATGTATAAAAGGTGTGCATGTAAAAGGCTATTTTTATTATTTAATATATTTATTCATAACCACATTTATGTAATGACCAGTCTCGCATCAACTGTGCTAATTTGGTTCTAGGTCAAATATTGACCACAACATGTTTTTGAGGTTATCATTTGATAGTCATTCAAGAACATTAGCGATCACTGGAAAGGCCAGACATTGTACCTAATGCCTAAAATGCAACATGCATTAAAAATACTATATTTCATTAAGCAATTTTTGTCATGACGTGAATCCTGTCGAAGTTCCAAACTTTTACTTTGGTCATACTTCCTAGACTTGTGAAATTAGCATTCAGGAACGCAAGGAAGAAGATTGAAGTTAGCCAAAACCTAGTAGAACAGAAACACAGAAACCGTGTAGGAAAAACATTTTCTTTACTTTGTACAGCAAGAAAATATTTACAACAATAGAAAAACTAAAAGACAAATTAATCTCATTGATGACATTTCCCCCTTCACAATTTAAACTGTCATGATTCTTGACAGAAAAATACTGAAAACTAAAAGTAATCTCGAAATGAATCAGCTTGTGCCCTTTTGTAGTTGTTGCATAGTTCCAAATCCCTTTGAATCTAGCAGAATTAAAACCTTTGATCTAAATGACACTGATGTGAGCCCACAGAAATGCTGTCTGACGTGGGTATTATTGTACATGTGGGGCTCAAAATTGTGTTCAGTAACAATAATAAAGTCCCCTGTCAAAGGGTAAAGAGGACTCAAAGAAAGGGGCAAACATCAGATTATCACAGTTATTGAGACACGTAAAGCCCATAGAATTCATAGTAAACATATGTGTCAAAGTAATAAATACAACAAAGCAATCAATAACATTAGCTTGCCTGAGGAGTGTCAAAAACACAAAAGTTCTGGACATATGGTGTGAAAACTAATTCTTCAAAATATCATGGTGCAACAGAGTTAAGTTACAGCAATAAAGTATATCCATGTGCAATGCTTATGAAGAGAAGACTGAAATTAAATGGCTTATGGCGTTTACATTAGACAAACAAGATTTTAACTATGAAAGATATGCATATTTGAAAGGAGTGCGTAACGCTGCTACAAGCATACGTTACCCATAAATGAGAACGACAGCAGCGCAGGCTGCAGCTCATGATGCTGAATCATGCAAGTGCGGCAAATGCTTCACATTTCTCCATGGCATTTTCCTCAGACCACTCAGGTTTTACAAGGCTGCATTTTGCCTGGGGCGAAAAAGTAACACTTAAGTGGGTAGACTTTGGCTAAAAATCAGCTGAGGATAACGGCCAAACCCCAAGAAAAGGGTAGAAACCCTAGACGCCTGGCCACACATCACCGGAAGTTCTTTCCTCACACTAGGTGGAAGGGAGACAGCTGCACAATGGTGTCACCACACCAGAAAACTAGAGCAAGTGGTTCCTGTTGAAGGCGTTCATGGTATTCAAAAAATATTGCCAAACACTGCTAGGTTTTTGGTTTGTTTATAGCAGTGGATCCATACTCATCATCACTCAACCGAAAACAAAAATAGAAATAGCAGAATCTCAGGATCCATCAAGAAATATTTCCCTTTTAAGACACTTCACAGGCTGTAAAAAAATGTATACCTCAAATAATAATTTAAGAGCTGAATAAAAACAAAACAAAAAATTAGCAAGCGCGATAAATCAACTCTGGTTCTACAATGTTATTGGCTGTCCCAAGTGTGCCTTAAAACCTTCACATTTAGCTACAAAAGAAAAACTTATCGCTGTGTTCAACATATCCTGTAAATGTTATTGTACTGTTTGTGTTTATGTGAAGTAATGCAATGAGCTTGGGTTGTAAACCACTTCGCTCAGCAGGTATGTAGTAGTGAGAGGTCAGTGAGCAGGACAAGGTTATGAAATAAAAATACATTAAAACCTCATGTCTTGTTCTGTATGAAATTGCAATTAGAGCTGGGTAGTTTACTTTCTAAATCTCATCTGTTGTAGTCACTAGAAACCTGCCAAATAGTAATAATTAATATAGCTTTCGTATTAACTGAATTTTTACTTTCTGATTACCTTCCAAGGTTGGAATTAGAAGCATCCATCAAAAGTATTTGGGTTACACTCAAAAAAAAGTTTCACTTTCTTTTTTGAAGAGTGTGAACAGTGTGCCTCAGACATTCACTGATAGTTAGGGAGCCTCTATTGCTCTTTAAGGTCAGTGCAGGTAAATCAGTGCACCAGAACAGTTGTTCCACTGCCTGTACGCATATCAAAAAAGTTATTTCACTGTTGGTATTCATATGTTATTAACATGGAAATAAAGCTCAAAACGCTACCACACCGACACTCCCCTTTCTGTGAGGAGAAGAGGGAGCCAATCTAATGTACACCAAAGTAAACCAGACGTATGGTGAGTTCAAGACAACTGGGAACTCAGAAAAAAGGTGATCAAACATTAGTGGCCTTCAGGGTTGGAAAGTCAAAAGTCAGAGGATGTTGCCCAAGGTGTTCTACTTTGAGTTGGATGACCATTCAAAATGATTTTCCAGGAGGAGCCTGGTTTTTTTTTTCAGTATTGCCAGTTGTTATTATCTTCACTTGCCAGAAAGATATCCAATTTCCAAGTTGCAGCAGTAGGCCTACTTTTTGTCAGATGTTTGATTAATCAGATCATAGGCCATCCAATCATTTCAGATATTACAGAAAGGCCAGTTAGAAGATGTTTGATTCAACGTATGATGAAAACGAGTTATGAAATCTGAAGATTTCTGCCCTATGTTAACCATCTAATTCACTGTTTCAACCTCAAACAACTTTAACTTCCAAAGCACCAGTTTGCGAATAGTCTATTTATGCCTTTTAATGAACTTTCTGGTTTATCTTTGAACAGGTTAAAAAGCTACCCAGAAACTGACTGGTAATGTTTGAGCAAAAAGGTTTTTGTTAAATTTGTCAAAAAACAAAAAGGAAGTCTCCAGTCTGTTTAGAGCTGGTTGAAGAAAACCAAAAGCATGGCGCTTTATCTCGCCAGTCCATGATTAAATTCTATTCAGTTTGACTTGCCATAAATTAAACATCTGATCTGTGCATTGTTTTTGAATAAATAGAAATCCACTTTAATTCTCAAATTAAATTCTGATTATAGAAAAGCATCTAGATTAAATTATCTGGTCATAAAATGGGTTCTATTGATTTTCTCAAATGTCACTTCAGAAAAAGAAAATGACTATGTGGCTTAAGGTTGGACTAGTGGCACTAAAATGCATAATATCTCCACCAAAAAGAATATTCATTAGAACAGATCCTAATCTCACTAATCCACAAGGAAATCTTGATTTTTGTTTGGTCAAACGCCAATTTGATTGTTCGCTCGGAACAATCTTAAAATTATGCCATTTTCAACACTGAACTGAATGCATTTTTTTTCATTAAAAAGTAAACCAAAAAGTAATCATGAGTATTTTTCCTCCCAAAACTAATCATATTTTAATAATTTTTGCTGGTAATGTAAATGATTACAGAACAGTTTTATTGTAACTCAGATAGCACGTAATTTATCACATGTAATCTGTTACTCCCCAACCCTGAAGGTGACAGATAGCATGAAAGACAGAAAACCACTGTAGATTAAGGCAAACGAGTGCTGGTGCTATTCCATACTGTCATATACTGTGGTAGAGATCCTCAGTGGAGTGCTGTAATTGGGGGTACTCCGGTATAACCATGCCCACCATATGAATCGGTCTTCTCCTAGGGCGCGGCTAGGAGTCTGCAGAGTGCCTGTGGGTGTTGGTGACAGCCTGGGTGGCTTCCTCTGGCAGCAGGGAGGGATCGGTAAGGATTGATGTGCTTGTGCTGAGCTGTCGAAGGGTGCTCAGTACCACTGACAACAGAAAGACCAGTCAGCTGAACAGTCATCAAAGGTAACATGTTGTGCGACAAATCAAGTTGAAAACACTCTCTCTCCATAAACTCAAGTATAAAACATCACAGAAGAACCTAACAAGCCCAAGTAGGGCTTCAGAATGCCCCATCTCTGACTCTTCATGAACCAGCTTCGACAGTAGGCTAATCACACATTAGTAATTTAACCTAATCAACTAAACCATCTCCGGTGATATTAATCTCTGACGTCAACAACCCTCCACATCATCACATCCCCTCTCAGGCAGTGTGAGGAGACACCAATGGGCAGAGAGAGAATGTTATTTCAACAAATTAAGTAAAGGGTTAAAGATTGTGTGTGATAGCTTGTATGAGCCCATGACAAGGCAAGAAGGAAAATCTTACCTTACAAAGAAAATGGGGGTGTAATGGAGTGTCAGACATTCTTATAAAAAAAGCTTTGCGCGTCCAATCTCACACCTACACATACAGTCATTCAAGTAAAATAGCATAATGTATTCAGTAACGGAATTATTAGCCAGCTGATCCTTCTCCATTCACCTCCTCCTCATTGTCCTACTGACACTAAAGTTAAAGGAAAATTACAGAGCATCGTGAAAATGTTTCAATTACATTGTGTGTGCAGGGCTCCAAATTAAAACATTTGATTAGTAGCACCATTGCTACCTGATATCTGCAAGTTTACACTACAAAATAACTTAGGGTCTTGAATCTTCTTCGGTATGTCTCAGAAAATGTAGCATAGAGTAATGTAAACAAGCCCGGAAATACAGGTTTCATATCATCACTTCATAAAATATTTATACACACACACACACACACACACACACACACACACACACACACACACACACACACACACACACACACACACACACACAC
>JACXGI010012565.1:0-22496 GCA_016801175.1 Esox masquinongy | reverse complement strand
CAGTGGATATAAAAAGTCTACACACCCCTGTTAAAATGCCAGGTTCTTGTGATGTAAAAGAATGAGACAAAGATAAATCATGTCAGAACTTTTTCCACCTTTAATGTGACCTATAACGTGAACAATTCAATTGAAAAACAAACTGAAATCTTTGAGGGGGAAAAATAAAAAAACTCACAATAACCTGGTTGCATAAGTGCGCACACCCTTAAACTAATACTTTGTTGAAGCACCTTTTGATTTTATTACAGCACTCAGTCTTTTTGGGTAGGAGTCTATTAGCATGGCACATCTTGACGTGGCAATATTTGCCCACTCTTCTTTGCAAAAGTGCTCCAAACCTGTCAGATTGCGAGGACATCTCCTGTGCACAGCCCTCTTCAGATCACCCCACAGATGTTCAATTGAATTCAGGTCTGGGCTCTGGCTGGGCCATTCCAAAACGTTAATCTTCTTCTGGTGAAGCCATGCTTTTGTGGATTTGGATGTGTGCTTTGGGTCGTTGTCGTGCTGAAAGGTGAACTTCCTCTTCATCTTCAGCTTTCTAACGGACGCCTGAAGGTTTTGTGCCAAAATTGCCTGGTATTTGCCAAAATTGCCTGACTAAGGCCCCGGTTCCAGCTGAAGAAAAAAAGCCCCAAAGCATGATGCTGCCACCACCATGCTTCACTGTGGGTATGGTGTTCTTTGGGTGATGTGCAGTGTTGTTTTTGCGCCAAACATACCTTTTGGAATTATGGCCAACCTTGGTTTCATCAGACCATAACACATTTTCCCACATGCTTTTGGGGGACTTGATGTTTGTTTTTGCAAACTTCAGCCGGGCTTGGATGTTTTTCTTTGTAAGAAAAGGCTTCCGTCTTGCCACGCTACCCCAAAGCCCATTCATATGAAGAATACAGGAGATTGTTGTCACATGTAGCACACAGCCAGTACTTGGAAGCCTCCCTGACCAGTTTTCTGGTCTTTTCATCAATTTTGGAGGGACGTCCAGTTCTTGGTAATGTCTCTGTTGTGCCATATTTTCTCCACTTGATGATGACTGTCTTCACTGTGTTCCATGGTATATCTAATGCTTTGGAAAATCTTTTGTACCCTTCTCCTGACTGATATCTTTCAACAATGAGATCCCTCTGATGCTTTGGAAGCTCTCTGTGGACCATGGCTTTTGCTCTGAGATGCAACTAAGAAAATGTCAGGAAAATCCTACTAGAACAGTTGAACTTTATTTGTGATTAATCAGAGTCACTTTAAATGATGGCAGGTGTGTAATGACTTCTATTTAACATGAGTTTGAATCTGATTGGTTAATTCTGAATACAGCCATATCCCCAGTTATAAGAGGGTGTGCACACTTATGCAACCAGGTTATTGTAAGGTTTTAATTTTTCCCCCACGAAGATTTCAGTTTGTTTTTCAATTGAATTGTTCACATTATAGGTCACATTAAAAGTGGAAAAAGTTCTGACATGATTTATCTTTGTCTCATTCTTTTACATCACAAAAACCAGGCATTTTAACAAGGGTGTGTAGATTTTTTTATATCCACTGTATAGTCTAAAATGGCAGCATCCAAGACCCAAACTAACCAGTTCATAATGTCTGTTGGCACAAAAATGTACTGGCCTTTCAATGGCGTAACTACTATATCACAAAAGTCTTAGTTTTGTCTTAGTCTGTCTGACCTTAAACCCTTTCTGTCCCTGTATGTTTTTCTTGGTAATCTGTTATAGGTGGAGGAGATGGTGCAGAATCACATGACCTACTCACTGCAGGATATGGGTGGAGATGCCAACTGGCAGCTGGTAGTGGAGGAGGGAGAAATGAAGGTAGGAAAGAGGGAGGAAGGAGAGAGGGAGGAAGGGAGAGAGCTGATCGATCATTTTTATTTAATTTTTTAAAAAATTATACAAATGAACATAAACAGCTGGATACCGGCACACCTGTCCTACACATCTGTCCTACATGTTGTCTAGGTGTACAGAAGAGAGGTTGAGGAAAACGGTATTGTCCTGGACCCCCTGAAGGCCACCCACTCAGTGAAGGGAGTGACGGGACACGAGGTGTGCCGCTACTTCTGGGACACAGATGTACGCAACGACTGGGAGAGTAAGACTCATCTAAACAATTACAACACACATCTGGCACTTCAGTTTCGTACTGCTTCCCTTTTTTTTCATTTTTTTTTTCACACAGTAAGGTGTCTGAGTGATCAATACTTTTTTGTTCTGTCAGCTACCATTGAGAACTTCAACGTTGTGGAGACGTTATCAGACAACGCTGTTATCGTCTATCAGACACACAAGGTGGGGATGAGCGAATTACATTTTTTAAAATGGTTTTTGGATGGTTTTGGTTCTACTGAACATCCTAACATTTTGCATGCATTGGTTGCCTTTTTTTTGGTCACTTTAAAACTGTACCAAGTGAAACCTGTGTTGCCTTGCAGAGGGTGTGGCCGGCCTCCCAGAGAGATGTGCTGTACCTGTCGGCCATGAGGAAGATCCTAGCTAACAATGAGAACGATCCAGACACCTGGCTGGTCTGCAACTTCTCCGTGGATCATGAAAACGCAATGGTGAGTAAGACAATTATACCCCGGACGAGACCAGCGACATCATGCTAACTCTGACAAGCCGGACACCTGGCTGCCCTGCGGCTTCTCAGAGAACAACCCTGGTGCTGTTGTGGTCTGAATCTCAATATGGTCTTCTTGAGATGGGCTTTTCCAGGGATTCCTGAATCCCTAGGCTGACCTTAATCTATTTGTTCCAATGTTTTTCAACCTGTTGTGACACAAATAGAGCCAATAACAACCTGGTTAGTCAGTAAGTGTATAGGCTCCTCCTTGAGCCAGGGAAATAATCAGTCTTGTGTTTTTTCTCCCATGTCTGTGTTCTCCCTCAGCCCACCAACAGGTGTGTACGTGCCAAAATCAACATTGCCATGATCTGCCAGACCCTGGTCAGCCCACCAGAGGGTGACAGAGAGATCAGCAGAGACAACATCACCTGTAAAATCACTTACGTTGCCAACGGTGAGCTCATCTGTCCCACAGAGATTACCACGCTAGAACAGTTAAAATAAGCAGTATTAGTGTGGAGGTGTGGTCCAGTAGTATCACCCCGGGTCCATGCACTTATGCAACGCCCAGCTGGACACCAGATTTCAATACCCGTCTCTACCCTTCATCACGACTTCCCATCTTCACCTGTCTCCCTGTTTCTCACTATTAATAATGATTGGAAGGGGAAAAACGATACAAATATTTAAGTGTCTACTCCTATAAAAAAAAAAAGCAAAAAAAAAAAGCAGTATCATAATAGTTGCGTTGTTTTATCAGTAACTACATGGCTCTGTATGCAGAGCTGCCTGCAGTTCAGGAGAGATTTTGGAAACCCTCCCCCAGGCAAATCTATCATCCTATCAGGACCTGCTTGGTCAGCATTTTTGAATCTAGGCTATGTAATTTATTGAAAACAGATTAATTCTTGAAGCTTTTTTTTCTTTGTCAGGAAGTCAGTGGGTGTAAATAAATTGATGTAGATTAATGATGGATAAAATAAATTATAGAATTATACAGTGAAATTATACAGTAAAATGCAAAACCGGTGTCATGACTAAACTGCTTCTGTGATATCCTGTGTAACATAAATGTATTTCTCCTGCCTGTCTCAGTGAACCCGGGAGGCTGGGCTCCTGCCTCAGTCCTGAGAGCTGTGGCCAAGAGGGAGTACCCAAAGTTCCTCAAACGCTTTACCGGGTATGTCCAGGAGAAGACGTCCGGGAAACCCATCCTCTTCTGAGGCTCATAGGAGTCACTGCACACCTGTCCACAGACTGTTCCAAACATAGCATTCAACCCTAGCTAGCCCTTATGCCAGCTAGTCCTTTTCTAGACTAGCTTCCATGCTAGCATTCATGCTAGGTCTCCAGCTAGCTTTAATGTAAACTCAAATGCTAGCTTCAAAGCTAGTACTTTCTACTAGCTTGCTTTATGCTAGATTGCTATACTAGCTCTTACACTAATTGTTATGCTAGCATCCTAATGCTGAAATTTCCATGAGAATAGCCAAATGTCAAATTTGTTCTGTTTTCAGGCAGAGATATAATATATAAATGTATGTATGTGTTATAAGAAATTTATAAGAAAGCAATTTTCAAGATGTAAAGAAAAAACATGGCTCTATTTTAGTCCTGCTTTTTGTATTTGTCCTTTTTTAAAAAAAAAAAAAAGGAGTTTGTTAATATCTGGTTGATTTAGCTTTTTATAATAATCAGTGGTGTCACAGCTTACTCATGCTGCTAATTTTTCTAGTACGACAAAACCTTTCGGCCACTTTTTTGATCATCTTGTTTGTAAGAAACAAAAGTCCTGAGGGCTGTCATTGAACTATGATGCCTATGACATAAGACTTGACCTTTTGGTCTCTGCCTCTGGTGAAAACACCACTTTGCTGGTGCTGATGGAGAGTGGAGATTAAAGTTTATTTTGTTTTAATTTAAGGTATTGAAAATGTATTAAATGTGTTCTCTTCATTTTAGGGGGGTTGTATATGTATGTCACTAATGACATGCTGCAATAGCACAATTTAGAGTTGGGATTTCTGATATCTTATTAACTGTATAATGTAAGCAACCATTTCTGCTTCAGCACAGTCTGTAAATGATTTTGCAGCTGCTTTTTGTGATTGAGGAAACTCCATATGGCTTAGACTATGGTAGAAAATGCAGTTTGTTTTGGAATGGGTTAGGCAGGGTGCTGACACATTACGGTACACCCATTTGAAATCAAGGACATTGTTTCCAATCCCTGATAATCCTCTTTTTTCTCTTCCATTTTGTTAGTGATCAAAACCCTGATATAACTAAATGGAAATCTGAAACTTAACTTTCAATTATTTAATTGGGATGGCCCTCTTAATTTATACATGGTGATATTGCAATCCACTGAAAAGGCCAGCTAGTATTTTTTGTCAAATTAAGAGAACTGTACTCTGCAGGCTTTCATTCGAACCAATAATTCATTTGTTGCAGAAATTTTACCTTTGTATGTTTGTCTTTACAAAGAACTTAAATTGTTTTTAAATGGATAGCACTAGTAATGTATAAAATAAGCCAAATGGAGGGAAACCTTGACAGACAATTCAAATTGTACATCCATCTTAGTTGTGGAATAACCATACTATTGGTCTAGGAAACTGACCCAATATTTTACAGTTAAGTGTATCTCCTGTAAGTTGCATTCGTACTGAATGGAATGTAATGGGGGAGGGGGGGGGTGTAAGCAGAAGTGGTCACACTAATGCTGTTGATTTCTTTTTAAGTACTGTGAAAATGTGGCACTTCCTTAGCCCTGTTGAAAAATAAAATAAAATGTTCTCCAGGTGTGGTTTGAATCCTTTTTCCTCACTGTGAGCTGTTTTTACAATAAACACCACTGGCTTGCCTCGGAAAGCGGAGCAGGTCCTCGCCAGCCCGTGTAGAAGACGGGCCAGCACTGGCAAGCACTAATGTCAATGACAAAACTTTGAAAAGCAGTTTATTGAAGGCAACTTAAATGGCTTTGTTTCCAAAATAGTCTAAATCTGCTGAAGCAGTGAGATTTTAGCCATAAATCGCAACTGTTTAGATGTGCTTTACAGGCAAACAGAGACAGCAAAAGTTTCTCATGCATATCCTGAACTTCACTGAAGTGCAGTCTAAGGCAGTGGTGTCAAACATTTTGCATCGTGGTCAGTCTTTAGCTTATTCTGATGGAGGACCTCTAAAGATAACCACCTCCAGGTCTGCACATAATGTGAGCAACTGGAGAAAACCAAATTGTCAATGTACTTGCAATACTCAACATAGATATCCCCAAAAAAATCACATCCATGACAGAGGTTTGTTTGGCTGTGCACACAAGTTACAGAGCAACCCCTGGTCAAAGTCAGTACAAGTGCATAGCCTGTGCTCTCAGACAACTCCTGGCTTATAATTCCCTGCTCCAACCCTTCATTGTTTTCCCTCTATCTGTATCTGTCCACACGGATTCAATTTTAAAGACAACGACAACTTTGAGTGTGCAAAAAAAATTCTAAACCGTTCTCTTTTACATTCACACCAAAACCCACAGCACACACAGTGGACAAATACATGAAGTCCTTTGAGGTTCATTTTGGTGTGTGTTCTCAGAGGTTAGCAGCAGACAGCTGCAATTCTTCCAGGTGTCCACCCAAAACCACTCCTTCTCCAGACTGTTCCATTAGCAGTTTTTTTTTTATTCCTGCTGTAATAAGTCAACAGCACAGTCTTCTGGGTGGGAGAGGTTAATGTCACCGTCTGGAGTTCTCTGAGCAACAAAGAGACAGGATCACTCTGGGCTGCTCCTCCAGCTCCTACAAGTCACTGCACGTTGTCCTCGTTACTAGAAGGTTCACCGTGATTGTATAATTTTATGGTCACAGTTTCTCTGAAGGGGATGGCACCATTTCAGGCAAGTTGACTTTAGATCTGAAAGGAAACAGAAATATTGAAAATAAAGTCACCAGACATGACAAAGGACAAGCACTGCACACAAACGCAGGAAACCACATTAAGCTTTCAGAACATTTCCATTTTACCTAGTAATACCAAAGCATATCTAAGTTAATTTTAAGTTCTATATAATCTATATAAAATACAGCTTATCAATCGACAGCATAAACATGCCAGAACAATAATCAGCTACACCTGGAGGTTATGTTGGTCACTTTCATAATTCAAAATGGGACTTCCACTGCCTTCAATATTACGTATCTGACAAAGTGCATTCTTTCAGGCACATAAGGATTGGTTGAATGAGCAGCATAAGAGCCAGAATGGCATCAGAAGATGTCTCAACATTCAAGATCACATCAAGATTGGATTTCATTAAGTTTGGGAGGATAAACAATAACATTATTGGGACAGTTCGGCCCAGATTCATATTTGGGTAAAAATCCACTTAACCTGCATTGTTCCTGAAGGCACATAGTCATTTTTCAAAACAATCCATTATTCAGCTCTGTCCAAGTCTGTAATAAGCATTATTAGCATTGTCCAAATTCATGAATGGAAACGGCGCGTCCCACTTTACAAAAGCTGCATTGCAAGAGGAAAACTACTCAAACCCTCCAAACAAAGAATAGTGGTGTTGTTTACCTCAACGTTCCTGACAACGTTATATTCCTTCAAAATAAAGTAAATTTTTGCAACATAAATCTCCCTTTCAAATAAACTGGTGTTTCCCGGTCAGTTTTGTTCACAATTGTATCAATCCGCAGGTTCTTTCGGAAAGAGGAAGTGTATACTGTACATCACAGTGGCTCACATTAAACAGAAGTTAGCATTCGCTAGCTAGAAAGGAAGTTACCTATTTCGACGTAGATATTCACCTTGGACAGTGAAACTATTTGCTTGAGAGAGAAAGGAAAATACATATGTATCATGTCTGACAATACGACCAGGAAGACTACTTTTTTATGGGGGATCGAGCCTTACTTGTTCGAACCAGAATACACAGAGGATGAATTGACCGAACTAGAGGTCCAGACAGCAGCTGACGATGGGGGAGACGATGAACCAGTCAATCCCCAACTCTTGACCAGAATATCCGGAAATTGCTGGTGTAGTGAGAAGGCCCTGACTGCAGGGTGCAGTTCCGGGCCGGGCTCTATGTGGGCGGAGTCAAACGCGTTTAACCCGACCCCTTCTCCTCTCCTTAAAGGTCACTCAAGCTGAGGTTCACCAAGGTATCAACATCAACGAAAACGAAACCTACATAGATATACATACAAATATAAACCGTGTTGCTTAAGCTTTCATGACGTTTACTCAATAATTTAATAAAGAAGTTGATGAAACCCACTGGTGCAAAATAAAGGTAACTTACAGAAATGAGGAAAACCAAGGACTTGCAGGAGAGGGAGTGCGGTGAAGTAGTAACCACAACTAAAGAATCATTATGGAAACCGTGCACATGCTATCAGAAAGGAACGAAGTGGCATAGCTACATTGTAGTCAATTATTAAAATGTTTAGTTAATTTTAGTTGTATTTGTCTACTTATATTTTAATTGGGTATTTTTGTTTCTTGCCCGAAGGTACCAGTCCGTTGTTATTATTGCAAAACTACACTAAGAGAATGTTTCCACTCATTCCACGCGGTACTTTTAATAAGCATATTGTCCCAGCTGCTGTTTTGGAGCGTAGATTTAAAGCCGAGTGGGTGACAAGGGATGATCTGGTGCGTAACCAGTTTAGAGATATACGCGACCGCTCGTACTTTACACAGCTGCAACCGTCCTTTGCTGGACACAAAAGGAGCGGTGGTTGCAGCAGTAGAGAAGTACAGCAATGATAAGAAATGTATCATGCACCATTACATCATCCTGAAGCCACAGACTCTGGCCAAACTCGTCTCTATACGTGTTTTCCAAGTTACTATAGACAAACATTTAGCAAAATGTTGTATTTAATTTCAAGTCAATTTTAGATTTTCGTTTGCACAGCCAATATACCCAATGTATACACTAGTTAAATGCTGAGCGCTTAATATTTGAAAGCATGCAATATGCAATTTCATAGCCCATTGATAAGAATTATTTTCTGTTTCTTTTTGGCTGTGTGCTGATAGCCTACGGCTGTTCTCGTTTCAATTTAATTGAATTCAAAGCAAGTAAATGTACTAATTTATTTTATAGGCAAAATGTTGTTTAAAATGCAGAGCATCTTATTTTCTTGGCAGCCGATAGTGTATCTAAAATGCTATACCATTTCGTTGTCCTATAAAATTAATAACAAATAATATAGTGCTACTTGTTTGGGTTCATACGTTTTGGCTAAAAGACTGGTAGACAGATCTGTAGACTATTTGAAATGATGATTAATTATACTGTATCCTCATCCTTTCATGTTGTTAAAAAAAACAAGCTAGACTTCATTAAAATACTGTATGGCTTTGTTATATAAGTAAACGAATACTTGACATACAATCACTAAATGGACACATTTGACTAATCAAAAAATGAATGGAGCGAATTTGTAGTGGCAATTATTTTACTCTGGGAGCGAATAGCGGTTCTGAGCAGAGAGATGAAAGACGTGAAAAGTCGTGAAGCAGAGCCTAACCTTCGCTCGAGAGTGATGAGCGGGATATCTATCAGCTCTCCGCTCACATACTCTGGCAGGTATCACTTAATATAATATTTCTTACGATCTTCAAAAATGAAGTACATTTGTCTTCAGCGTGTGCCTTGCACAAACGTGTGTGTTTGTATTCAGTGTGTGTCTGTCAAACCTCTGATGGACAAGAAAACGGTGGGAAAGGTCACATGTGGGCGGAGTCAAACGTTTGACTCCACACACATTGATCATCGCCCGAATTGCACACTGCAGTCAGGTGTACTTGGGTATAGTTGCGGATCGTGCAATCTAATGCCAACCGAAACAGAATGCTTTTGTTGGAACGAGAGGGAACTATTGACCCACATGTATGACCCAGGCCCTGAAGCTGAACTTGTTCTAAGATGTGTAGTTGATCATCCGGATTTTGCCCCCCTCTTAACTCCTTTAACTCCTGGGGTGCTAGAGACTTTTTTTACATTCCAAAAATAAACTGGAAAGCAGGTTCTAGGCCTGACGGACCCAATGGCCAGCTCTCAAGCGTAAGTAGCTACCTAACAATTGCAAACAAGTGTTTAAGGAAAGGTTTTATTTTTTTATAGCACATTTCATACACAGGGGCAATCCAAAGTACTTTATATTATTAGGCCTAAAATGAAAAAACAGTCAGGCATACTAAAAACTAAATTTAACAAAGTGTCCAAGATAAAGACAAACACCTAGTTATTAGCTAACCCAGTTCAAATTAATTTGATAAAAGATAATTTTAGAATGTCTCATGTTGACTAAGTTCTTTATGTTGTTGAGTCCATTCTCAATGTCTTGTGATGAGAATCTGTTTATAGTCAAAAGCACGAACTTTCTGCTTTGATTCAAGCAGCAAGCTAGATTGCTATTTTGCTGGACATAGCCAATCAGGCAGGCATTTATCTGATTACGATATGAAAATGACTGAAATTTTAAATCTCTCCCACGTCCCTTGTACCTTTCCAACAATACATGACCGCAGCATTTTCCTCAATGATAAATACAATGCCGAAGTCCACCATTTAAAATGGGCCAGCGATAGCGAAGCTACCTATCTTCACATAGCTTGTTGAGGTTAATGTTCACGCCCACCACAAAGATATCATTGCCAAAGAACGGAAGATGTTTGTGGTGGCTATAGAAAACAGTTCGCTAGTGCCAGTTTGAAGTCACCAAATTCAGCTAGGACTTTTGACAGTATACAGCTTAAAAAAACAAATAAAAACAATGATTCTAGCGCGTCAGATAACCAAACGTGTTCTGAAGTGTTTTGGAGTGTTCTGAAGTGTTTTGGAGTGGTTTTACACTTGTAACGCAGCTTCTGTAAAGCGGGACGCGCCGCCCGATGACTATGTGCCTTCAGGAAGAACTTCGGGTAAGTGGACTTTTTTCCAAATATGAATCTGGGCCGAACTGTCCCTTTAAAATACAGAGTTAATGTAACAAAAAATGGTCAGGGCATTATTGGTAATGTAGCTTACCTGTTGTGGGTCATGTGACTTTGTACAAGGTGTCCGGCGGCAAGAGCAGCCATCAGAGACAGTTCTCCAGCCAGGACCGTTGCACAGACCACGCTGGCCAACTGACGGGCATTATCCCCTGGTCTTGTTAGACTGGCACCCTGTACACCCAGCATCTACAACATAAACACATACAGAGGCTTGAAAGTACATTATCCCCTGGTCTCATTAGATTGGCACCCTGTACACCCAGCATCTACAACATAAACACATACAGAGGCTTGAAAGTACATTATCCCCTGGTCTCGTTAGACTGGCACCCTGTACACCCAGCATCTACAACATAAACACATACAGAGGCTTGAAAGTACATTATCCCCTGGACATGTTAGACTGGCACCCTGTACACCGCACGCATGCGCACACACAAAGGAGAACCTTACTTCATGTTGGATGAATCCTCACCCTGAAAAAATGTCCATTGGCCAAGAAAAACTGAAATCCATAATCCAGCTAATAGAAGTAATCAGGGCTAGCGGGCATTAACTTCACTTAAAAATATATATGCTCACACCCCCGATTACTTATGATACTATACTCTTAGGGAAAGGGTACACAGAAATGTAAGTACACACACACACACACACGCACGCACGCACGCACGCGCAAGAAACACTACCTGTAGACAGGCCTGTTGTGGAGCCAGGTTGGTGCCCCCTCCTACAGTCCCCAGTTCTATAGAGGGCATGGTACAGCTGATATACAGATCATCTCCTTTAGGACCCACTTGCTCCATTAGAGTTATACAATTACTGCTGCCTACTGTCTGGGCTGGGTCCTGGAGGGAGATTAAAGAGTAACATTCAATTCATATTTTGTAGAGAAGATCTGAGTTATTTTTATATCTAACAGAAGTGCCATGTGTCAGTGCATTTCTGTACCTGTCCACAGGCGATGTAGATGGCAGCTACGATGTTAGCAGCGTGAGCGTTGAAGCCTCCTATACTACCAGCCATGGCTGAGCCCACTAGATTCTTATTGATGTTCAACTCCACTAAGGAAGCTGTACTCGTCTTCAGGACCTGGAAAGAGGGTCAGATAACAAAACGAAGGACGAATGAAAGCATCGTAATGCCTACAAGATATTTGGTTCCACGAGTTCAGTTGATCCAAGTGAGCATGTCTCAGTATGCATGTGCTGTGTGTGTCATCATATTTAACAGACCAAGTATTTAAAAAAGGGAAGAAAAAAAAAAGGGGGAGGAAAAAAGTTAAATTTAAAAGGGAACAAGAAAACATTTATTTCAATTTTAGGGTTAGGTTTTGAGTAAAACCTTAGGCTCCTTATGTTTAGCCAATGCAGATTAGGGTTAGGGCAAAGTTCAAATAAAAGCTGTCGTCATTGAGATTACGGTTAGGTTAGTGAGATTATGTTTAAGGGTTAGGGTCAGGGACCATTTGTTTTCTTGTCCCCACAAGAATATAAATAAGAACTGGTGTGTGTTCTTCCATGCATGCATTTCAGTGTGCATGCTTGTGTGTGACCATAGCGTACCTCTTGGACAACCCTGGCAGGGACAGTGGCCTCACACACAGCAGACTTGCCACGGCCCTGGATCCAGTTCATAGCAGAAGGTTTCTTGTCGGTGCAGTAGTTCCCACTCACCGCTAGTACCTGCAGGTCGGAGAACTGCTGCTGAAGCCTGGTCAGTGCCTGCTCTGTACCCTGCAGACAGAGGTAATATGTGGTTTTATACAACAGAACCCGTTCAGAGCAATGGCATTCCAGGTACCCGACCAGTGAGTAACTCACAGAAGAATCTTGATTCTCTTAAAGCGATAGTTGGTGTTTTAGAATATTCTTACAATGCAGCTTTTGTTGCTCAGGACGCACAGTTTCAATTCATAAATTTGGACAATGCTAATAATGCTAATTCCAGGATGGGACAGAGTTGAATAATGGCGTTTTGTGAAAGATTACTCCATAGGCCTACAAGAAAAACGCAGGGTAAGCAAAATTTCACCCAAATATGAATCTAGGTCAAACTATCCCTTTAAAATGAAGCCTTTACCACTAGACCAGTGGTTGCCAACCAGAAGAACTAGGACCCCTGGTGTACCTGGCCAATCCACATGAGGTACATGACAAGACCATAGGCATCCTGGTAAAATGTACAAGGAGGCACATCAGGCATACTTACTGCAGGGCAAAATTCAGCTAATGGTACAGTAATCAAAAAGGGTTGGGAAGCATAGATCTAGAATAGCATTAAACATTTTACTGTACAAACACACACACAAATCTGACCTTAGTCAGCATGTTCATGCCCATGGCGTCTCCAGTGTGGGACTGAAAACGGATGTAGAGGTTCCTCCCCGCTAGACCTATTGACAGCTTGTCCAGACGAGCAAACCTAGCAGACAAAGGCAAACGTTCAACTACCGTACGCAGTACTACAAAAACACGCAGTGTGACAGCGCTGACCTTGCGAGCGCAGATACAGATTACATCACTGAGATCAGAGTAAGGCAAGTCATTTTTTAGAAACCCCATTAGGTTAAATGAATCATTCTATCACCTAATCATGACAATCTGATCCAATTTCTGTGCGACCTCGAAACCTTGACCTGACCTGCTGGTGTGGTCGAAAGCATCCTTGGTAGTCCTGAAGCCTTCTTCGGTCTCTAGCCAGGCCTTGACCTCGACGGCTCGGCACGCTGTGGGCAGCCGTACCACCGGCCCCCGTGTCATCCCATCAGCTAGCACCCTGCTGCAGCAGCCGCCACTCAGCTACACAGGAACAATCTAAATCACTCACCTTGACCCACACCCAGATCTCAATATACACAGAACCAAACCACCAGAACACTGCGCCCAGGGTGGGAAGCCACAGAGACAATTTGTTGAAATAATTTACAGTTAGTATATTCAACACCTGAACGCTGGCATGGCATCAGCCAGAGCATTAGAGCTGGAGCCCCCCAGCTCTCATCCTAACTCAAACAAAGACACACACAAGTGCTTCATATACAGAGGTGAAGAGGGCTATGCATATGTAGGTTGTAGAGACAGCGAATAAAACATCAAGTGGCAATACTAGAGAACCTAGGGGAAATCGGTTGACTGTATGTGACTAGAACAGCATTTAAGCGTATCAGAAATATAACAGAAACAACTAATAGGCAATATAACAGCAAGGAGGAGCAGAAAACAACAAGCAGTCTGGAAGAGAAATGTAAAGCCGGGCGAAGAACCAGTTTGTAGGATAGTGAAGTGAACTGGTCATTGCAGGCCTTTGTAAGTCAAATCTGCAGTCAGCCAGGTTAAGTTTGTTTGGAAGTGCCGGCTCCACACACACTTAAAGCAGACCTATACTCCAAACTCACAGCGATGGCCCGGCATCCTCTGTTGGTGCTGGCCACGAGACAGCCTTCCGTCGTCGCCATGGGAACATGGAACTGCTTCCCGTCCAACATGAGAGGACCAGCCACGCCCACCGGCACAGGAATGTAGCCAATGACGTTCTCACAGCAAGTACCAATCACCTGAGGGAGAGTAAGACATGAGATGGGTGAGGACATAACACAACTGACCTTACCAAGAACGCTGTATGGACTGTTTTAGTGCAGTGGACTGATGGCAGTCCTAGTCCTTAAGTTGGCAACCTTGGTGTAGTCATAGTCCTTGTAGGGCAGACAGGCCAATGCAGAGCAAGATGGTAGTTTGGGTGATAGAATCTCTCTTCGTATGGCCACGCCCCTCTCAGGTGTTTCCATGACAGCTTCCAGATTATAAGATAGGATGTTCCGCGATTTCACCAGCTCCACCACTTCAGCGTTGCTAAGAAAACTAGCTCCGAACTGGAAAGAATCATAGACAGAGATAAATACACATCAGTAAAACAAATCACAAAAAAAAAAAACCTTGCGTTAACACAGCTTTTCCCACAGACATTATGAAATGCAAAACATATGCATTTTTCCCAAAATGTAGCAAGATATCTAAGCATGTCTGCACTCAGGAGGAATCTTTGCTGTTGTCTTCAGACTAATTAAACCCTACATTCATGAACATGCGGATGAGTACTTTTCTCCAGGTAAAACATCTCATGTTGGACCAGTAACATAACCAAGACTAAGGAAAACATTACGAAATGTACAGTAGCTTGTTACACAAATTTTATAAAGAATAGTTGCAGCTTCGAGCCAAATAACACAATATGCATTTACATTGTCATCTGCAACATCAATGTTGTTGTTTTTTTGTGTGCCTTTATATGGTTCTGTTTATCATTATTAAACACAGTATATGATGCACTGTTTAACATGGTGCTGGAACCTGAGTGCAATTGAAGCTCACCTCAGGGTTTCTGAGAATGGATAAACACTGGTCTACAGAGCGGAGCTGTGATGAGGGATCCGGGACAGACATACATGGGTCTGGAGATGGGGTAGAGAGGGGAGGTGGGGATATGTCCCCTAAAATTGGGGCCATTGGGGGATGAATCACTTCATCTGCAGGGCAAGAAGAGAGAATGAGACAAACCGACTTGAGCAATCCAAACAGGGGAGTCTCAAAAACATTAAACTGTCAATAACCATTGCTAAACTTATACCTCTCTCTTCTTTGAGAACCGTGTTAGAGTCAGGCTCAGTGTCAGACCCAGGACAAGTGTTTGGATTACAGCTGGTCCAGGATATTGGTTCCGAGAGTTCATGTTTCCTTTGACAGAATTCCTCTGGCCTCCGATTGCTCAGTGCGTGGGCGGAGATGGAGGTGGTAGTGGGACTCTTTAAGGACAGGGACAACTCTGTCTCAGGTGGCTCAAAGAAGACATATTTCACTGCCAGCAGTAGTGCCAGACCCAGAGTTATCACCTGCTCCAGATCCATACTGGGGGAGAAACACCCTAATGATTCACCAAGTCACTGACACACAAATCACAGAAGACCAGACAGCGTGATACTATGACCATGACTCATGTAAAACATCCAGAAAGAGAACAACGTTCTTTCCTTCTGGTCCAGGATGTTTGAGTCACTACTCAGCCATTCCTAACCTGGTGAGTGGCCAGACGGCGTACTCTTGTTCCATCCTCGGGGACATAGGGCCATTGAGAGTCAGAACACCGCTGGAGCCCTGCACCGTCCGGTTCTGACCAGGCTGCTCTGATGCCAGACGACTGTGGGCATGGACCAGAACCAGACCCAGGGACTGGAGGAAGGAAAAAGAACAGAACCATTCAGATCCACTTTCAACACTCATATATAGACACACTCCTATCAGTCTTTGGCCATGGAGATCTTAATAGTATGGATTAAGCTAGGGTATGGTGTAGTGTTAAGGTTGACAAATTCTTACCATTATAATTTTAACCCTCTGCGTTACAGGGTTGGGTTTTTTGTCCTCCTCTTCAGCAAGAACATGTGCAAAGTGACTGAGCTGCCAGACTGGACGACCCTCACGGTTCTCCCTGGACAGCTACACACATGCACAAAGAGGTGAGGCTACGCTAGGCATACAACCACGAGTAGAGTATTTAAGACGCTACATGTGTGTTCACCTCTTGAATTCATATCAGACAAACCAATTACAACATGTTTTGTACAGATTAACATTATGGACAAAAGTAGAGTAGCCATGTTTAGTACTGGGTGGCATATCCTTTCCGTGCAATGATGCCCGATGTCTGTCACCCACTGATGTCACCAGACACTTGGGTGTCCTTCCTGTTTATGCTCTGTCAGACCTGGGGTCTTATTTATAAACGTTGTGAACGCACAAAAGAACGCCTACGCCATTTTCTACGTAAAATTTGAGAATTATAAAAAACAAACTTCACGTGAGAATGTGCGGTTCTCCATGCACTCTTTAACCCATGAGTACGCCCAAAAATTTGAGGAATGGGAAACTGCGACTCTGATGGCAGAAGGATGAAACTCGAGAAAAGCTTTCAAATTGACAACATTGGGAAAAATAAATATAACCTCTCACGTATTGAAGAGCTCCCTGGAGTGCAAACACAAAAAAAATCTGATTTCCGATAAATACAAAACGGAGATATCTGCTCATGCAAAAGAACTCCTCAACAATTTGTACAGGTCAATCGGGAATGATATTTAATTGGATATGTAATCATTCAACACTTATTGCATGATATGAAATGTATTCTCATGAATAATAAGGTGAACATGAGGACAAATTACGTTTAAAATGATGCTGTTGCCTCAGTCGGGCAGATACTAATGCACAATGTCATATGTTATCACATGTTCGTTGCGCATAACTGTCAATGTGATAATGGCCCTGTCATTGTCAATAACAATCAGTGCAATTACCACAACTGAAAGTGTTACGAAATTGGGTAGCTTTTAAAATAAAATGGGTGGGTATAAAAATTGCAATGCGTAATGACGCACAATGGCTGCTTTAGCACTGTTGGAAGATTTGGCGAATGGAAGAATTCGGAGAGATCGAATTTTTCAAGCCGTGTCTGTACTACTTCCAGTCCTGACAACCCTTGGATTTCTGGCAACTGGCACTTTTCAAAGAGAATTTGCTGACAGGTCAGGGATCCCTCAGCCAACCTTAAGCTGCATTATGCCAGACGTGTTAGGTCAATCCATGATTCCTTCATATGGAGGAGGGATTCCCCTATAATACCAGCAAGTCATTGAGCTCCGGTGTCCCTTTTCCCCCACCTGTGGCACAAACACTTTTTCTGTGTAAGGCGATGGGCTTTTTGGCCTCCTCTTTAATGTCACCTTCTGAGCCTGCCGCATTCACAGCGTTCGCCACATGCTGCCACTCTAATGCCTTTTTGGCATTTGTAATGCTCACACTGTGTCCACCAAACAATATATTTTTTTCATTGTTCAACCACCCCAAGAACTTCAATTTCACACTCGGTGACATTCCTTTTTTTTTGGTTTCCTGTTGGGATTTGCCGTCACTGCAGTCATGGAGTCAGTATCGATTAATATTAATTTGGGCGTTTTAGTGACCATTTATAGGCAATTATGGGCGTTAATTGGGTGGGACAAGACGCTTGCACACATGCACTTAATTTCGAGGTAGGTTGTGATTTACAAAAGAAAATCGGCGTGGGATGTGCATGTGCACTGTTTTATGATTCTGAATATTTTTGTGCGTACGCACTTTGTGTTTCGTTCGTACGCAACATTTTCATGTGAATTCTACGCACAGTTTTATAAATGAGCCCCCTGTACTGCAGACATCTACAGCCCATGTTTGTTTTAGGGCCTTTTTGCCTACAGTCGTATCTTCTGAATGTGAAATACAAGCAATCAGCTGAATGTAGCGCAGGTGATTGACTTAGCCAGTCAAGAACTTGACACTTTTTCACCATGAAAAACAACTATGCACCTATTACAGTGTGTTTGGGGAAATTGTCCTGCTACATGATCATGCACCTTCCAACTAGTTTAGAGGCATTTGGTTGTATCTGAGCAGGCAACATGTTTCTGTATACTTCAGAATTAATGCAGTCAGCATCATCAATGAAGAAGTGAGCCAATTCCAATGGCAGGCATACATGCCAAAACATAACACCACCTCCACCATACTGATGAAGTGTAATGTCAGTTCCTTTTTCTTGCACATATCCTTTTGCTATCATTTTGGAACATTCTGATATTTGTCTAATCAGCCCACAAAAAAATATTTCCAGAACATGGCATGTCACTCTCCAAAATTTCACATTCACTGGAAATATAGCACATTTCAGTCATGGGAACTACACACTGTGCTTTATAGGAATATCATCATCATCATCATCATCATTAGCCCCTAATAACAACAAGGGATATCTTGTAACATCTGAGCAAGCAGATTTTTATGGCCTACAGTACCAGGCAATGGATACTGCAGGATCAAATAGAAATGACAGCCATCTTAAAAACATCACACTCTTATTTATACATACACCAATCAGTCATAACATTATGACCACCTACTTAATATTGTGTAGGTCCCCTTTTTGCCGCCAAAACAGCCCTGACCCGTCGAGGCATGGACTCCACTAGACCTCTGAAGGTGTGCTGTGGTATCTGGCACCAAGACGTTAGCAGCAGATCCTTTAAGTCCTGTAAGTCGCAAGTTGTGGCCTCCATGGATTGGACTTGTTTGTCCAGCACATCCCACAGATGCTCGATCGGATTGAGATCTGGGGAATTTGGAGGCCAAGTCAACACCTTGAACTTGTGTTCCTCAAACCATTCCTGAACCATTTTTGCTTTGTGGCAGGGTGCATTATCCTGCTGAAAGAGGCCAATGAAAGGGTGCCACGAAAGGGTGCATATGGTCGGCAACAATGCACAGGTAGGTGGTACGTGTCAACGTAACATCCACATGAATGGCAGGACCAAAGGTTTCCCAGCAGAACATTGCCCAAAACATCACACTGCCTCCGCCGGCTTGCCTTCTTCCCATAGTGCATCCTGGTGCCATGTGTTCTCCAGGTAAGCGACACACACGCACCTGGCCATCCACGTGATGTAAAAGAAAACGTGATTCATCAGACCAGGCCGCCTTCTTCCATTGCTCCGTGGTCCAGTTCTGATGCTTACGTGCCCATTGTAGGTGCTTCTGGCAGTGGACAGGGTCAGCATGGGCACCCTGACTGGTCTGCGGCTACACAGCCCCATACACAACAAACTGTGATGCACTGTGTATTCTGACACCTTTCTGTCAGTACCAGCATTAACTTTTTCAGCAATTTCAGCTACAGTATCTCGTCTGTTGGATCGGACCACACGGGCCAGCCTTCACTGCCCACGTGCATCAATGAGCCTTGGCCACCCATGACCCTGTCGCCGGTTCACCGCTTTTCCATCCTTGGACCACTTATGATAGGTACTGACCACTTCAGACTGGGAACACCCCACAAGGGCTGCAGTTTTGGAGATGCTCTGACCCAGTCGTCTAGCCATCACAATTTAGCCTTTGTCAAAGTCGCTCAGATCTTTACGCTTGCCCATTTTTCCTGCTTCTAACACATCAACTTTGAAGACAGAATGTTCACTTGCTGCCTAATATATCCCACCCACTGACAGATGCCATGATAACGAGATCATCAGTGTTATTCACTTCACCGGTCAGTGGTCATAATGTTATGGCTGATCGGTGTATAAGACCAAGAGAACCAACACACAGGCGCGAGCGCACACAACACAACACAGAATAGTTCTTCGTGTCAATCCTCACCTCAAGGACCAGGGAGACGCAGGCAGGAAAGAAGGTCATGAAGACGAAGTAGTTGGCCAGGACAGACATGCAGCCAAAACAACACATCATCTCAAGCTGACGCACTCCTGACATGGTGCCCACTCCGATGACTAGACACTCTACTAAGGCATCCAGGGTAAAGGTAGGTCCCAGGATAGCCATGCCCTGAGCAATGTTCTCCCTCACCTCCTCCTGCATGAAACAACACATCTAGCTAAGAATTTCCCTTCACATTAACCACTATATCCTGTTGAGTTAAAGAATCTCAGTTAGCCTGGTGAAGAGTGCAGCTCTTGTATATAGATGTGTTCAGAAGTCTCACATCAACACATCTATAATAACAGTTATGCCACAACAACAGTTGGGTCACAATATTCTTCCTGGATACCGAGATGAGGGCAATCGGGGAATCATATATTGTACAAGAATATATTAGTGTTCAATACAACTTGGTCAAGGGCACTATGAGAGGTTGGTTACCTGTGAGTTTGAGCTAAGGGCAAACTTGGCCAAGGCACAGGCCTTAGACAGGTCAATGAGGAGCAGGAAGAATGGAAGAGCTTCACTGAGGAGAGAAAACGCAATGCAAACCATTCATAAAAAGGTGTGAAGAAACATGCAGGGCTATAAAAGGGTATAAACTGGGAAGGCAGTAAGGTATTTGGAAGCCTAAGTCAGATAACATGAGCTTGCTATACTAGTTTAAAGTGACAGGATTCATACTTTAAGCCTGTCAACTCTTTCCCCAGGAAGTGGATGACCACAGTGCTGAAGACAAAGCTGGAAAATACTGTGAATAGACCCGCTATACCTACAGACAACAGAAACAGATATAAATAATTAGCTGGAAGTTGTTTAAGTGTATGAACACAAGATAATGCATTTTGATACTAGCTTGTCATTACAGTTATTGTGAAATTACACCTACCAAGGATGTACTTAGAACCTAGCTGGCGAAGGTTCTGGAACTGGAAATAGATGTAGACTATAGCCATGCATCGTGTCACCGTTAGAAAGATGATGTCACTGTTGAGAAATCTCTGCAGAAGGAAAAGCATTTCATTTTCTATTTTTCTAAACGTGACTGATGTCTCTGTTGTGCTGTCACACATTGAATATAAGAATAGTCATGGAGGTCCATAGTGTGCCATCCCAGCTCACCTCCTGAAGTTTGGGACAGCCATGACTCCAGCTGCAGATTTGGTCGCTGGTGACCAGGTTGTTCATGGACATGAGGCAGACGGTCAGGGCGATGGTGCCCACGATCACCTCCCAGGGGTGGGACGCCACCACCAGGCCATGCAGCCTAAACATCCCGCTCAACATAGTGGATACACACCGGGTTAAAACCTGGCTGGGGTCACTGAGGAGGGACAAGGGAGCAGAACATGGTCCGAGACAGACGGGAAAGTTATTCGGTGGAAGGATAACTACCTCGAAACCAATTAGTCGCTGGCTAGCTCGAAAGGCTTCAAAACAAAATGTACACACCTGGCTAACCTAGCCAAGACATACACTAGTTCACGTTGGCTAGCTAACTACCTACATCACGTTAGAAAACTAAGCAAAATGCAAAATTATATCTAATTAACAAGGCGACTTAGCAGTTGTTATGCCTGACGTCTCACTATCAACATCGTTCAGACTTGTTTCAGGCAAAATCGTAACTAACTGCTAGTTATCATTAGCTTGCTAGTTAACAACAGGCTAACGTTAACTGTCATTCCAAATGTAGTCGAGAGTCACTGATTCTGTCAAGAAACGTCTCGAATCACTCGGGATCAAGGTCATTTTATCCCGAGAACAACCACGATAACACTAAAGCGCATTAAATGTTGTTGTTGCTTCAATATATTAAAGGTAATAAATTACCTTCATTTTAGAGTCTTGTCCGTTCGTGTCCCTCAAACTGTTAACCCATCAACAAGAAAACTATTTTCTACTTACGTTGAAGGTTTATTTTCAGATCGCAACAAAAACTGACATTCACTGCCATCTACTGTGCTGGAGGTGTAGGTTGCTGAAATCGCCTGCTTTGACTGACAGAAAACATTGTTATGGTGGAAAATGATGCCTCCCTCTCATACACATTCACAGTAATTTATTAGACACTGTTATCCAGAGCGACTTACAGTAGTGAATGTGTACATTCTAACACTTGCCCCATAATAACAAAAACCACAACCCAGGTATATCAAGGCACCATGCACTAGCCTCTTACCAAGTGAGCTACATGGAACATTACAGGTGCTGGTCATATAATTAGAATATCATCAAAAAATTTATTTATTTCAGTAATTCCATTCAAAAAGTGAAACTTGGATATTATATTCATTCATTACACTCTATTAATGTGCTTGGACACAGAGCTCTGTGAACAGCCAGCCTCTTTAGCAATGACCTTTTGTGTCTTGCCCTCCTTGTGCAAGGTGTCAATTGTCGTCTTTTGGACAGCTGTCAAGTCAGCAGTCTTCCCCATGATTGTGTAGCCTACAGAACTAGACTGAGAGACCATTTAAAGGCATTTGCAGGTGTTTTGAGTTAATTAGCTGATTAGAGTGTGGCACCAGGTGTCTTCAATATTGAACCTTTTCACAATATTCTAATTTTCTGAGATACTGAATTTGGGGTTTTCAT
>JACXGI010012564.1:10701-22613 GCA_016801175.1 Esox masquinongy | reverse complement strand
TCTGAGATACTGAATTTGGGGTTTTCATTAGTTGTCAGTTATAATCATCAAAATTAAAAGGAATAAACACTTGAAATATATCAGTCTGTGTGGAATGAATGTATACATTATACAGGTTTCACTTTTTGAATGGAATTACTGAAATAAATCAACTTTTTGATGATATTCTAATTATATGACCAGCACCTGTATATGTATGCTTCATATACTCTTTCCACTGTGTGAAGACTTGTGCGCTGCATTTGTTTAGTGTATTACACTTAAGGGACATCGCATACCTCGTCAGGCCCAATATCCACTATAAAACCTGAGGCAAGTAAGGGAATAACCTCAGTGTTTAAATCAGTGTACTTTGTCTGGCGCTATCTGAGATCATCTTGGTTTTTGTCTGTTCTCTGTGGGGGTTTTTTGTCTGTACCCTGTGTTTTTCTTTTCTGTTTGTTTTTAATCATTGAACCTGAACCTGTATGTGTAACCGCAGGGCCCAGCTGTAAAAGAGACCTTTGTCTCAGTCTGTGTTCCGTGTTAAAATAAAGGTTTAATAATAATAATATTAATCTTACCCATCTTTGGCTAACCAGCCCTCTTCAATGGCCACATTCCCAGCCCTGTATAAGGGACTGGAGGTACTGTCTGCACAAATGAACATGTTGCGCAAGCTAATAGCAGACACCATGTTTCCCCCCTGAATCCCTAGGGATATCACCTACATACTATAGTTCCTCCCATGCTTGACCTCCAGTGACCAGCACAGACCATATACAGTATCTCACAAAAGTGAGTACAACCCTCACATTTTTGCAAATAGTTGATTATATCTTTTCATGTGACTATACTGAAGAAATTACACTTTGCTACAATGTAAAGTAGTGAGTGTACAGCTTGTATAACAGTGTAAATTTGCTGCCCCCTTAAAACAACTCAACACAGTCATTATTGTCTAAACCGCTGGCAACAAAAGTGAGTACACCCCTAAGTGAAAATGTCCAAATTGGGCCCAATTAGCCATTTTCCCTCCCCGGTGTCATGTGACTCGTTAGTGTTACAAGGTCTCAGGTGTGAATGGGGAGCAGGTGTGTTAAATTTAGTGTTATCGCTCTCACACTTCCTCATACTGGTCACTGGAAGTTCAACATGGCACCTCATGGCAAAGAACTCTCTGAGGATCTGAAAAAAAGAATTGTTGCTCTACATAAAGATGGCCTAGGCTATAAGAATATTGCCAAGACACTGAAACTGAGCTGCAGCATGGTGGCCAAGACCATACAGCGGTTTAAGGACAGGTTCCACTCAGAACAGCCCTCGCTATGGTTGACCAAAGAAGTTGAGTGCATGTGCTGAGCGTCATATCCAGAGGTTGTCTTTGGGAAATAGACGTATGAGTGCTGCCAGCATTGCTGCAGAGATTGAAGGGGTGGGGGGTCAGCCTGTCAGTGCTCAGATCATACGCCGCACACTGCATCAAATTGGTCTGCATGGCTATCGTCCCAGAAGGAAGCCTCTTCTAAAATTGATGCACAAGAAGGCCCGCAAACAGTTTGCTGAAGACAAGCAGACTAAGGACATGGATTACTGGAACCATGTCCTGTGGTCTGATGAGACCAAGATAAACTTATTTGGTTCAGATGGTGTCAAGCGTGTGTGGCGGCAACCAGGTGAGGAGTACAAAGACAAGTGTGTCTTGCCTACAGTCAAGCATGGTGGTGGGAGTGGTCTGGGGCTGCATGAGTGCTGCCGGCACTGGGGAGCTACAGTTCACTGAGGGAACCATGAAGGCAAACATGTACTGTGACATACTGAAGCAGAGCATGATCCCCTCCCTTTGGAGACTGGGCCGCAGGGCAGTATTCCAACATGATAACGACCCCAAACACACCTCCAAGACGACCACTGCCTTGCTAAAAAAGCAGAGGTTAAAGGTAATGGACTGGCCAAGCATGTCTCCAGACCTAAACCCTATTGAGCATCTGTGGGGCATCCTCAAACGGAAGGTGGAGGAGCGAAAGGTCTCTAACATCCACTAGCTCCGTGATGTCGTCATGGAGGAGTGGAAGAGGACTCCAGTGGCAACCTGTGAAGCTCTGGTGAACTCCATGCCCAAGAGGGTTAAGGCAGTGCTGGAAAATAATTGTGGCCACACAAAATATTAACACTTTGGGCCCAATTTGGACATTTTCACTTAGGGGTGTACTCACTTTTGTTGCCAGCAGTTAATGGCTGTGTGTTGAGTTATTTTAAGGGGACAGCAAATTTACACTGTTATACAAGCTGTACGCTCACTACTTTACATTGTAGCAAAGTGTCATTTCTTCAGTGTTGTCACATGAAAAGATATAATCAAATATTTGCAAAAATGTGAGGGGTGTACTCACTTTTGTGAGATACTGTGCGTATATATATGTACACACAGTGTATATATATATACACACAGTGTATATATATATATATACACACAGTATATATATATATACACACTGTATATATATATATACACTCACTCAAAAACTTCCTTTTCAACTTTTTTGGAAAGGAAAGAAAAAGGTGCAGTGGTCTCTTAATTTTTTCTGGAGCTGTATATATATATATATATATATATATATATATATATATATACAGCCCCATTGGATAAAGTGTAAACCCTAAAGAGAACCCTCAAGTTCTCTTTAACTCCAGCCCTCCAAACTCCATAGATTTAACGATCTTTAAAAGTACTCCAGCATTTTTTCGTTTTCTTCTGCAATATCTCTCTGTCTTGCTATGATGCTATACTAAATATTTGAACATTTCCAGTCATACCATCACTTCAGATGCAGCCTACTAGATGAATGTTTTTCCCCAGAGAATAACCATAAGTTCCATTGATTGACCATGATTTTTAAATCACCAATCAGTACTGTTTGTGTGTTAATATAGAGATACCATGACCTAACAACCAATTCTGAACTTGACTCCAGAAGTCTGACGCCATTGGACAGCACCAGAACAGATGGTCCACTGATTCTATTTCATTATGGCAAGTCTTTACAGTACCAACGCTTCAATTCCCCAAATTTTGAGCATTTTTTTTTAAAATAATTTTGCATTATAGTTTAAACTAGAAGGAACGAATTGAAACATCAAAACTTGTTTTGTATATTATTCCATATACCCATTGCCATGGAAGTGGGACATCAGCACTCAAACCTTTTGCCCTTAAATGGAAAAGATACATTTTACTGATTATACTATTGTCCTCTTTTTCAATTCTACTTTCTACACTTCAGGCAATTCTCTTGCTTTTTCTTGTTGTATAATCAATTCAAGATCCTGTATCAGATTTAACCTAATTTCAAACTGGCTAAATATATGGACTTTAGCCATATTTTGTATGCATATTATTCAGATCTCACTTTTCTTTCTAATTTATGCAAATTTATTTGTTTTTACAAGTCAAGAAGTAACTAACATTAAATGTAGCCTATATATTATAGTAATTTAGTACTTGTTTATTAGGTAAATTAGGTTGTTTATTTTACCAATTCCATCTAATAAGAAAAACCTAATCTTTACTGTTTGCAAGTAATTTTATTGGGCTACATTATTGTTCTTTCAGTAATATTGTCAAGGGCTTAATGTCAACTTGGGGTTTAGGAGGTTACTTATACATTTGTTTTATATCATCCACCACTTACATTTTTAGCACAGCTTGTATGGTTTTATGCTGCGCTGTATGGGACATTCATGAAACTCAGCAGCAGCAGTTTGCTGTAATGATGTGTCTAAAAGGCATAGAAATAACAAAACCACAAAGGCTAACTAATTATCTCTGTTTTGGGCAATGAAGAATCTCATTAAATTAAGAATGAGGTTAATCATGCAGTTTTAGTTGGTTTTTAAGTGAGCTTTTTGACCTGATGACAATAGCAACAATATTTACCTCTTCACTCCATTACTCACCATTTCTCTCTCTCTCCAATCAGATATCATATCAGATAATATGGTCATTATTTGAAAGAGTGTGTAATTTCAATGCATCACTGATCTGATGATTGATTTTGATGTCTCTACTCTCTGCTCATTTATTTTGCCTGCCACCTTTGAGATAAAATCAATCTTTATAAAGCATCAGCTCAGGGGAAAGAGTCCTGGAAAAGGATTATGTGAGCAAGTCCGTGAATCATAGAACCATAATGAGTTGCTCTGTAGTATAATTCCATTAACCTATGCTGTGATATTGTCCTTTATTGCCTTCAGACCTTTCACTGGATTCGCACGCTGTCCTCAGAGCTTTTACAGATCAGTATTAATGACAGACTCTGGACTTTCACACTTCACAGACACTGTACATTTATTACCCTTAGGATAACTTCACCACTTCTTTAAATTAGAGGTGGAAGTCCTGGGACGGAATTTACCTCAATAAAGGAATACAGGAATCACTTCAACCTGTTAACTTGTGTGGTTGTGTAAGGCACTCAGAAGCTTGTAGAATCATTCTACTTACATAGCTAGATCAGCCCGACAGCAACAGAAGAGGAGCAGCAATTACTCCCTTATTTGGATGCCATCATTGCAGTGATGTCAATGTCTCCACCAGCCAATGAGAATTGGTACTGCAGGGGGGCACAAAGCTACACCAATATAACTACAGCTACATCAACAGCTTGCAGCAATAGATTGCTCCGCTATTGTAGGTTTTCAAATCGACACACCCCGTATTAAAAGATTAACATCAATTACGATCAACCCAAATATTGTATTAATTCCATTTTAGCAGGAATTTCTCAGCAGGGAAAAGATAAATAAAGGGAAATACGATTAGCATTTGGACACACGAACCCATAAATAAATTGATTAGATTTCATGTCTCTTGTTGATGACCCCCAAAATGATTGTTTGAGGTCAGACGTGGCGAGTGTACGTGGCTGCTTGTATTATATCAGGCCGCAGGTGGATATTGAATCTGTGTCACTATCTGTGTTGTGTTGAGTGATTTTCCTTTTTTTCGTGTGTCTGTGTGTGCACTCCCTTATTTTGGTTTCTTTCTAGTTCTGACGAAAAGGATGAAATGGATTTAAGAAGAGCCGCTAATGGTTGAAGTTGGGTTTCTGCCTCCTGAGCTGACATGAAGTTCCACTCCATGTATTTAAAAATTCAAACGGGTTGAGGATTAAATATTTAACACTGCAGACTTGAGAATCTATTCCTCCACTGAGGAATGAAAATCTGGGGAATGTTCCTGACCTGACCTGTCCACAGAGAGGTGTTTGAATGATGAGAAGTATCAACTCATATCTCTCTCTCCTTATGGTCATGGAGGCATCATCTCACATCAACACTGCCACACTGCAAAAAATTTAAGTCTTATTAAGTATATTTATCCTGTTCCCAGGTTAAAGTCGAACAGTCCTTAAAATAAGATATATTTCCTCAACAAGCTAAATTTGTATTAGATGATAACACTCGGTTTGAGTAAATATGTCTTGAATATCTTGTTTTGAGTTATGTTTTAGGTGAAACAAGTTCTTTTGACGGAAACAGAATAGAGACATCAGCTCAATATTAATAATCTTTCCAGACTGAAAACCACACCTTATTTTAAGTCTGAATTGCTACAAATATTTTTTTTCAACTAATTTCAAGATACCTGGCATTTTCAGATGCCTAAATATTTGTGCTTGTATGCTTGTTTCAACACATCTTACCTAGTGAAATTTGTCTTGTTCCATTGGCAGATTATTTCCCTTATTTCAAGCAAATACCTCCTTAAATGTAATTTTTCCCCCTTATTTTTGCAGTGCACTAAAGGTCTAGAATTTCTGCTTCATCACTAACTGAAGAATGACCCTGTGTTGTTCTTTCCCTGTCTCCTCTCTCCATCATCTCCCGCTGGTTTCTCTTTCCTCCCTCTTCTTGTTCACATCTCTTCACACCATCCCTCTGTCATTCAAAACACATCTCTGTTCTGTGGCTGTGCCCGAACTTGTGGCGGGTGGATCGTGCAGTGAGCTCGAACCAGAGCAGTGCCCATGAGTACCCAGACTGTCGCGATGGGGGCAGCGAGGCCAGCCTGCTGGTGTCTCCACTGGTGGTTGCTGGCATCGTCATCGGCCTGGTGCTCTTCCTGTCCTGTGTTACCATCATCGTGGGCAGCTTGCGCAAAGACAGCCGTCTGCGCAACCCCCACCTGCGCGCTAGCTATGGTGAGTTACAGGCAGCTAACCACAAATACTGTGGTTGTGTCAAAGCCCTTTGTATGGGCTTCTCTTTATAGGTTGTCAGTTACAGACTGGTTGATTTCATAGGTCTAATTTACACAGCTCAGGCATTTCCCATGATACTTTTCTCTGGGTTGATTTAATAGAATATATAAAGTTCAGATCTTCAATGCACACATTTCACCCACATGACAATTCAATGCCAAATTTGGCATTATTCAGAGCTGGTATTTTAACCAACCAGTGTTCTTCTGCAGACAACCTTTTATAAATGAAGCACACTCTGCTAGTGGAGTTAATAACAAAATGATAAAATAGCAATTTCTTGCGCTAAATCAAATGTATGTACATAGCCAGCCAGACCTGTCTTTGGGAGGCTATTGGCCAAGTGGACTGGTTCCCATTGTCAGTCCACACAGAGACTGTACGAAAAGCTCAAAGAGCATCCTTTGTATGAGGACAACACCATTCTCCCTCTGTCTGGCCAAAGGCTGATACACCCAGATGATATCACACTGGCTTCAATCAAAGCCCTACACATGGATGTTCAGTCAGCCCTTAGACAGGTTTGATAAAAGAATTGACATTATAGGTACAGTAAAATGCCACGTTGCATATTGTGTGTTACAATATTTCATGAAGATAATGTAAAAATATAATAACAAAAATTCCCCTCACATTTAACAATCATTAACTTGCCTCTTTGGAGCAACTTCACAGCTGGTTCTGGAAAGTCGAAAATAGTGACGCGTTTTCCACGTCTCGCCAAGCCATTCACACTGCTTGCTCAAAGAAGTATTCACCTGTAAATATGTCTGCTTGAAAGATACATATTATCTTGCCAACAACCACTACGGAGCATAAAGGTAAGTTATGTACTGTAACAGTAACATGGCAGCAAGCTAAGTACTGTTGCTGTAGTCAGACTTGGATAATGACTGATTAGTACCAGAGGATAAAGAGGTGATTAGTGATTCAATGCACCTTAGCAGTAAAACCAAATGTCACTCTTATTTCAGATTCTGTAAAACAATGTTTGTATACAGTCATGTGAAAAAGTAAACCCCCTGAAAATTGTATTTTGTAACATATTAGGACATGAATATGTATGTGTTCCCTTCGACACTACTGACAGATAAAAATAACCTAATTTTACAAATTACTATGAAAGATTATACTTTGCAATAATTTATTCATCAAAAATCTACAGAAATGCAATTTCATAGTGCAGAAAAAGTAAGTACACCCATTGCTTCAATAGTTGGAGTCGCCCCTTTTGGCTGAAATAACTTGTAGCTGTTTCTTGTAACTGTCTGTCAGTCTCCTACAGTGACTGAGAGGAATTTTTGTCCCTTTAAAGGACTACTTCAACTGTGTCAGTTTCGATGGTGTTTTTGCATGCACAACCTGCTTCTAGTCCCCACACAGCATTTAGATATGGGCTTATTCCATACCTGTATTTATTTTTGAGCCATTCTGTTGTTGCTTGCTTGTGTGTTTTGCATCATTGTCTTGTTGCAAGATCCATGTTCGGTTTAGCTTCAGCTTTTTGACAGATGGCCTCACATTCTTCTTAAGAATTCTCTGGTAGAATATGAAATTCATAGTTAACTCAATGATGGCATGTTGTCCAGGCCCTGAAAGTAGGCCAAAGGCACCAAAGTAGCCCCAATCCATAATGCCACTGTCTCCATGCTTTACAGTTGGTAGGAGGTTAGTCTGTTCAGAGACAGTAATTAGTTTTTGCCTAAAATGGTGTCAAGCATTGAGGCCAAACAACTCCACATTAAAGTAATCTGTCCAGAGCACACTGTTCCAGTAGCTTTGGTCTTTACATAGGTGTTGGCTGGCAAATATTAGTCATGTCTTGACATTCTTTTTTGAAAGCATAGGTAAGTACAGGTTTGTGCAGTTTCTGTCTGACAGTTGACTCATACTGTACACTTACAGTACACATTGATTCAGTGATTGTGGAAATGGTCTTTAGGACCATTAGGTCTGCTTAGTAACACAGGCAGAAATGTCTAAAATCTAAAACAATAGATTTGTAAATAATTTAAATAATGATGTTCTTTTATAAGGCTGATGTTACCTTGGGTTATCAGAGATTTCTAACTCTTTCAAACCAGGTCTTGGCCTGAATTTGATGTTCTGGAATGAATTCCATGATGGTCAGTAAGTGGAATGATGCATTTATAATATCATGGAAGTGGCTTTGTAACCTCTTCCAGACTCGTGAGCATTCATAATCTTTCTTCTGAGTGGCTCAGATAGGTATTTTGAGCTTGGCATGATGTGTTACCACAACACCCATATGGGAGAGAAACAGATGAAGTTTCTAAACTTTATGTAAAGCTGAACCCTCACAAGTTACTCTGTAATGATTACCTAATCATTTGCACCTGTTTTGTTGCACCTGATTCTAATTTGAATTGTTTAAATGATGGTAAAAGTAGAGGTGTACTTACTTTTTCAAATGACTTTGTCTTAAAACCTAAAATAAAATTGACCTTGTGGTTGGTATTTAGCTCAGATATACATGTCTCCAAATATTCAAAAAAGACAATTGTCCAGGGAGTGTACTTACTTTTTCACATGACTGTATGTCTTAAAACTTTAAATTAAATTGCTAAATAATCTTTACACCCTAACACCTTAACACCCTAAAACAATTCCATTATCTTAGCAGAAATTTCCAATTAAAGCCAAATACTTCAAAATGGGAACACATTTTTAGAAATCTGCAATACTTAAATATCTTGCCAGGTGTAAGATCAATAAAGGTCAACAATTATTTTTGAAGTAAAAATGGAAAAGTATTATTCAAAACTATATTTTTGTGTTCTTCTATGCTGTTTTTTATTTGTATTTGTTTTTTTTTTTAAAAAGGGGGATCGATGTTGTGACCTAATACTTTAAGGGCCTTTGTTGAGCCTCGTAATTAATTGTGGACACTTTTGGGCTAATTAGAAATGATTAACAAAAAAATCTTTATCTATGAACTTGGATAGGATTTGTGTCACAAATGCTAAAATGCTAGCAACTGGAAACAGTGCCAGGCAACTAAACCACATGTATTGTTCTTAATGTACTATCCGAAATGTTTCTTACTAGCGTAATTTATCCAATATGCTAATACTTTGAAGTTCACTTTTTTGGATATACACGCCCTCCAAGGCATACTATAATCAGTTTTACTTGTATATTGTTTGTCCATTCTGTAAAACATCCAAGTTGTGATTTTGCATGCAACTATAATGTCTATAATGCTGAATCTGGCTGACAGGAACACACATGATATTGCCATTAATTTGATTAGTATGCTGTAGTACACTAAGAACAAAAGGTATTGTGTTCTATACCGTTATTTGACTACCCTGCCTCTCAACAGCACCGGATGGCTTCTCATATGGCGGCTCCATCGGAGAGCTGAGGTCGACTTGTATTGAGGAATTTCCTCCAGCATTTGACTTTGACTCCTACGTGGAGACTCTATCACAAGTCAATGTGATGTATCCAGACTCCCCGCCTCAGTAAGTCATTTAACTTGATATAGCCCAAGCTTAGGATCATCTTCATTCCTGTAGTCCTCATTATGGCAAGATAAAGGGAGTTTAATGATGGTCCGTTTGCGGTTATCTTCATACATTATGATACATGAAGCATGAATAATTATCATAATCACCACTATTGTTCTGGATGGGTACCTCTGTGTGTGTGTGTGTGTGTGTGTGTGTGTGTGTGTGTGTGTGTGTGTGTGTGTGTGTGTGTGTGTGTTGCTGTGGAATTGAGAGTTGTGCTGGGGAGCAGATGTGACAAGTGGTTAAGGCTGAGATCTCTAATCAAACTGAAGATCCCATTATCATTTACCATGGTGGAGGGACACATTTGCTTTTTGTACTTAATGCCGTCCTGCAGCTATGATTGAAATGTAAAGGGTTTTTAAAATATATGTATTAAATTTGCTTTTGATAATTTCCATGCAATAACTTTAACCTTGCTGTAAGCCGTGCTAACCTTATCAGCAGCTAACAGTTATGGGGACTGGGGTCATCCGCTACGCTCCTTTGAAGACATACATTAGAGAAAGAAAGAGTGGGAGAGATAACACAGACAGGGAGAGAAAGAGAAGTAAAATAAGACCTAATAACACTCCACACTGGTCTTAAGATTTCGTTCTCCTGCATGCTTGCTGAGTAGGTTCAGGACGCAGTAACCTCTCCGAGGTTGAGTTAGACCATGCTGTTGTGTCAAGTCGTTCGTTAGAGCACTGTTGCACAGCTCAACTCTTTAATGGCTTGATGCTCCGCCTCACACTCTGCGCTCTCCGCCCGGCGCCCAGCCCACTCTGCTCCTCTAACAAGCCTCTAGTGCTGCTGGTAAATGCCACTGCTTTGCAGTGAAAGACACCCTGTGTGTTTGATCTAAATGGCAGCCCAGCTAATTGGCGTCTTTAATAATTCAGCCACATTCCTATCTCTTGCAGTTTGGTTTGCTGTCCTTTCAGAGAAACACATGAAATGATGATGCCAGCTGATGAAAGAAGGTCAAATAAGTTGGGAGTGGCTACAGATTAGACTATTTCAGGTGATTCTCATAGCTTTTGCACATTTGTCGATCATACTGAACAGTGCACACGACTAGGCATAATACTAAGGTGCAGTCTACTCACCATGTACTTTAATTTCTGCACAATAATTTCTCAAACATAACATATTTAATTGAGTATTACAATATAAATATCAAGTTGCATGCATGTAAAATCCTTTTGTTATCCATCGTTATGTGTAAAATCAAAGATCTTTCAGCTGAAAGGAAACAGTTGGTTGTTGACCGACACAGATCAGATAAAGGATATAAAAATATACATAAGCAGTTGAAAATACCACTAAGCACACTCAGGGCACAGTCTAGTGGAATATTGGGGTTATCAAGTCCCAAAATCAACTGTAAGACTCCATCTCCATGTCAACAAGCTCTTTGGAAAGGTTGCATGAAAGAAGCCCTTACTGAGTACAACCCACAAATTTGGCAGTGTCTGAGCTTTGTCTAGCATTATTGGAACTACAATTGTGTGTTGTGGTCAGTTGAAACATAAATTTTACTTTTTGGCCATGCACAACAAAAGGGGTTTGCATACAAGGAAAAGCACCTGACACCCTCAATAAAATATGGTGGTGAATCATTGATGCTTTTGAGATATTTTTCTACTAGTGGTCCAGAGGATTTTGTTAAGATCAATGGCATAATGAATCCTATTAAGTACCAGGTTATTTTTGTCGGTAGTATGAGACTTAGCCAAAGAAATTAATAGAAATAGTTGTGGGACCACAAAATCTATGTTTCACAATGGCCATCTCAGTTTCAGATTGAAAACCTGTGGTCTGAATTGAAAACGGCAGTACACAAGTGCAAAAACAACACTGCACATCACCCAAAGAACACCATACCCACAGTGAAGCATGGTGGTGGCAGCATCATGCTTTGGGGCTGTTTTTCTTCAGCTGGAACCGGGACCTTAGTCAGGGTGGAGGGAATTATGAACAGTTCCAAATACCAGGCAATTTTGGCACAAAACCTTCAGGCGTCCGTTAGAAAGCTGAAGATGAAGAGGAAGTTCACCTTTCAGCACGACAACGACCCAAAGCACACATCCAAATCCACAAAAGCATGGCTTCACCAGAAGAAGATTAACATTTTGGAATGGCCCAGCCA
>JACXGI010012564.1:0-10601 GCA_016801175.1 Esox masquinongy | reverse complement strand
CTGAACATCTGTGGGGTGATCTGAGAAGGGCTGTGCACAGGAGATGTTCTCGCAATCTGACAGATTTGGAGCGCTTTTGCAAAGAAGAGTGGGCAAATATTGCCACGTCAAGATGTGCCATGCTAATAGACTCCTACCCAAAAAGACTGAATGCTGTAATAAAATCAAAAGGTGCTTCAACAAAGTATTAGTTTAAGGGTGTGCACACTTATGCAACCAGGTTATTGTGAGGTTTTTTAATTTTTAATTTTTCCCCCTCAAAGATTTCAGTTTGTTTTTCAAATGAATTGTTCACGTTATAGGTCACATTAAAGGTGGAAAAAGTTCTGACATGATTTATCTTTGTCTCATTCTTTTACATCACAAGAACCTGGCATTTTAACAGGGGTGTGTAGATTTTTATATCCACTGTATGCAGAACTTGATCCGAACATGACCAAAAACTTCAGCATACTCAGAATATGTTGGTCTAAAGATGTAAAAAAGACTAAATATCCCCAAAAAGTCGGATTCACAGTCGATTACTTAGAGACACCCGTAGTTGTTCTGTTTTAACACCAGTTTTCAAAGTTTAATATCAAACAAACAGAAATACATTTAATTGGTCAGAGAGCGTAAAGAACATTATCTTTGTCAGTGAGAGGGTAGGATCACCTTGGCTTTGTGTGACAAAATGGTTTGCCAGCTCCACCTGAGCACATTCTTGACAATCGTTCCCTAACACAGGGAAAATAGGCTACCGAGCAGCAGTTCTTTATCCCCTGTTTAGTTCAGTGTGCTGTCTAGTTAATGCACTCTCTCCTCACTGTGATTGGATTACAAAGGTAGGCTGACGGGGAGGATGAGACGTAATCCTGACAGTCCTCTGAACCTCCACAGGCTCTATCTGCAGGTCTAGGAATCCTCCTGCCAGCGTCCACATCATCTCCACTCTGATCCCTGGCTGACATGCTTACTCACCGCAGGGCTTTGATTACATCCTGTAGGGTTCCCGATGATGTCACTATCTAGTGTTTAGCCCATGTATTTCAGGATTAGAAATTAAATCTGAGGAAATGCAACCTTTCTGTAACTACATGGACTGACTAATCTACTGTGGTGGCGCATGGCTAAAATCCCTGGGGAAGTTAAGCCCGGGGAAACCAGCCATATTACAAACTCTATTTGTAACCTATGAAGACAACAGTCACAGTAGTTGAATTAATTTACCACTAACGCTTAAGATAGACTATAGCCATCGCCTTCCAGCATTGCCATCAGCCATTAAAGGACTCCTTTGAAATAAATGACAGCTGCTGTACTACCCACGTTGCGTCATGCCCAGTGGCAGTGTCCAAACTTCAGGAATTGCCTGGGTTCAATTCTTGATTAATTTTATTCTGTCTTTTGAAAGAAAAAAAGTTTATTTCTGGTTTCTGGTCTAGCAAATCACATTGACAGAATGCTGATGGCAAGGCAACGCAACGCTTGTATTGTATCTGCTGTCATTTTTTTAAAGGAGGATTTCCTTAATGCCTGATGGCAATACCAGGTGCTTGATGGCTCTAGTGTAGCATTTAGGTAACAGACACACTTTTAGCATTTGTTTTCTTCCTAGAGGCTAACATTACCTAACAAAACACTCTGTCTAGCATTTCACAGCAATGCCGACCCAGCTAATTTACGCTGAACAACCACATCGATCCTCTCAGGTCTGGGGTGTTACAACATAGGCTGTTAAATGAACCGCTGACCAGTAGGGAGATTTCAGTACAACCACAAGTCCATATCCTTATCGCCATCGGTGGCTATTTTGGAAAGGGCAAATTTAAACTTGCCACCAAAGGACAACATCAAGATGAGATGTAATTGTTTTTCTGTCAATTATGTTTTGACTGATTTGATTTGACTGGTGTGATGCCAAATCCAAGTGGGATTCTCTTTAGGGTTGTTTTCTTGCGATGCACTACCGACAGAAGAACTTTGCTCAAAGATTATTAGCTAATTACTTTCTTAACTGGCGACAGTCAACGGTTACGTGCGGCATAACCGTCATAGTCTTTTGGCCCAATAGAGTCAGATACATGGCTTACACATGAGACAGAGGGGTGCTGTTTTGTTCCATCATCTCGGATCATCTCTTCTCTGGTAGAGATTTAGCCACTTGCGAATTGAACGATTATCATAAAAACAGAGAGACTAAATGGAATAGGTCTGGTTTGAAACCCGTCCTCTCCCCACGGAAAGGTGTAAAGCACTTCGGGCGTGACAGATTGTGTGTGTGTGTGTGTGTGTGCGTGCGTGCGTGCGCGCGCGCGCGCATTTGTGTGTTTGTTTATCTGGCTTAACTCTGCCTGCTTGCCCTTCAAGGTTTGTTTCAGAGTCACAATGTTATTTACATTTATATGACAGTTCCATTAGACCTGGCCCTTGTGTAGCGGCCCTGTGAGGGGCCTCTGAAGAGGGTGAAATTACCTCTCCCCCAGAGTAGAAGCCATCTGAAAAATCAGACCCTTTCCTGTTGAAGAAATTATGAAGAATAGAGAATATTACTGCCGTAGACAGGGCTATTAATGTCACTGAACAGTGTGTAATTCAGTTTGGAAGTATTGCCGTCTGCTCAATTTCTGTACAGATAGCAATGTCCCCCCTCATTCATTTACTGGCCTTTTCCATTAGATCAACCTTTGTTACATGCAGTCTAGTGGACAATTTGGTAATGTAAGGAATGACAATTTCATGGAGCACAAATGGTGAGATTTAAAGTGTAATTGTACCTGTTTTTACCCAGTGGTTTAGTGGTTTTCTGTTGACCATTGTAGACACATTTACAAACAATATATATTGAACTTTCTTGTCTTCATCAGTCCTGATGTTCCAAATTGCCCTACAGTACAACCCTCTGTATAATTTCACAATCTAACTATTCACACTACGAAGGTTTTATTGATATTAACCAGCGCTTGACTTGGGCTAAAATAAGTGGAGGAACTGCCAAATCAAACATTAGACTATGTAGATTACTGAGAGTTCTGAAAATAAATCATATTTTCTCACACATTTCAAACTAACAGACATAGCACAAAAAAACAAGAATAAATTACTATTACAAGTTTAGTTTACTTGTTTAAAAGATCACATAGTCATCTTGAATTTGATACCACATTCAAATGATCTTTTAATAATATAATTTGTTTTCTCCTTTTGTATATCCACTTATCATGAAATGATTCAAACTCAACAGAACGAATAGAGGGGAAAAAGTTAATTGGACAAATTGAACTTCTAACTAATACACGTTGTGAATTTGTCTCATGCCAAGAGCATGCATAGCTGTCGTCAAGGCAAAAGGGGGCTCCTTTGAAGAATCTAACATAAATGTATTTTTAACACTTTTTTAGTTGCTACATGACTCCATACGTGTCATTTCATAGTTCTGATGTCATCACTATTATTCTACAATGTGGAAAATAGTAAAAGAATAAAGAAATACCCTTGAATGAGTCAGTGTGTTCAAACCTTTGACCTGTACAGTACATTTGGTTATTTAACACACTGGGCTGCTTGCTGTAGCCTGACTACAATGAAGGTATGATGAAGCTAATGTTCGAATTGGCCAGTGAGTGGTCAAGCTATGACACACCTACAACTTTGCAGCACTTCCAGCTACTTCGCCTATCATTTCCACTGGTAAAATAGC
The DNA here is from genome assembly GCA_016801175.1 of Esox masquinongy. NCBI lineage: Eukaryota > Metazoa > Chordata > Actinopteri > Esociformes > Esocidae > Esox > Esox masquinongy. Next base: position 6,922 of record JACXGI010012564.1, on the reverse strand, counting down.
AATGACAAATATCAGGTCGCCCCCAGATCTACAGTGCCCCTAAAAAAAACCCTAAAAAGAACAAGATTGAACATCAGAGAGAGGAAGAGAAGTTTTAGTCAATTGTGTCTTGAAAAGTATTAGTCTTGTTCCGTCCTCATGGTGTCTGAAGAATGTTGAAGTAAAACCGCGTTAGACCAGGTAGAATTCTGAGCTACTAATTGTCATGAATTTCTACTGTGTTTAGGTTGTGGAGAGCTTGTGTTATTGGTTTGTATGTTGGGCTCCAGGTGGTGGTGGTGGTGGTGTCAGTGGGCTCGCTTGTTAGTGTTGAACAAACCACTCTGTCACTGGCTCTGCCTCTCCAAGCCTCCATCCATCTCTGCTACATTGTGGAGGGAGGGAAATCACTCCTCATATTAACAAAGGCACATGTCCTGCCTGAGGCCTGATGTGCATTTGTTACTCCCAAATGACATCTTTTCCTCAAAATGGCTGCTGTGCCAATTAACACAGGAAACTTCAACCAGGAATAGGGGGGAATGTTTTTTATGGATGAATTTAGGCTATCATGTAATATAGATGAATTGTTACATCATCCAGTACAACAAAAAATTGAAAAACACAAAATCAAGAAATGACAGGAAATGAAATAAACAAGATGGAGAGTAAAAAAAAAGCTCTGTGTGTGTGTGTGTGTGTGTGTATATATATATACTGTTGTGCCCAAAAGTTTGCATACCCTTGGAGATTTGGTAATATATGTACCATTTGGAAAGAAAACATGAGTGAGCAGGCAAAACAAATGTATTTTATTTCTTATGGGATTCACATTCAACAGTAGGTCATAACAGAATGGCACAATCATAAAACAAAACATGTCAACAAAGAAAAAAATGAACTGACCCCTGTTCAAAAGTCTGCATACACTTAGTTCTTAATATTGTGTATTGCCCCATTTATCATCAATGACAGCGCGCAGTCTTTTGTAATAGTTGTCTATGAGGCCCCAAATTCTTGCAGGTGGTATAGCTGCTCATTCGTCTAGGCAAAATGCCTCCAGGTCATGCAAAGTCTTTGGTCATCTTGCGTGAACTGCACATTTGAGATCTCCACAGAGTGGCTTGATGATATTAAGATCAGGAGACTATGATGGCCACTCCAGAACCTTCACCTTTTTCTGCTGTAACCACTGGAGGGTCAACTTGGCCTTGTGCTTAGGGTCACTGTCGTGCTGGAAAGTCCAAGTGCGTCCCATGCGCAGCTTTCGTGCAGAAGAATGCAAATTGTCTGCCAGTATTATCTGATAACACGCTGCATTCATCTTGCCACCAATTTTCACAAGATTCCCCGTGCCTTTAGAGCTCACACACCCTCAAAACATCAGTGAGCCACCACCATGCTTCACAGTGGGGATGGTATTCTGTTCACTGTAGGCCTTGTTGACCTCTCTCCAAACATTGCGCTTTTGGTTGTGACCATCAAGCCCTATTTTGGTCTTGTCACTCCAAATTACAGTGTGCCAGTGGCTGTGAGGTATGTCAAGGTGTTGTCGGTCATATTGTAACCAGGCTTTTTTGTGGCATTGGCGCAGTAAAGGCTTCTTTCTGGCAACTCGACCATGCAGCTCATTTTTGTTCAAGTATCATCAAATTGTACTCCTTGCAACAATCACACCGTCTTTCTCCAGAGCAGCCTGTATTTCTCCTGAGGTTACCTGTGGGTTTTTCTTTATATCCCGAACAATTCTTCTGGCAGTTTTGGCTGAAAACTTGGTCTATCTGACCTTGGCTTGGTATCAAGAGATCCCCGAATTTTCCACTTCTTAATAAGTGATTGAACATTACTGACTGGCATTTGCAAGGCTTTGGATATCTTTTTATATCCTTTTCCATCTTTATAATGTTCCATTACCTTGTTTCGCAGGTCTGTTGACAGTTCTTTTCTGTTCCCCATGGCTCAGTATCTAGCCTGATTAGTGCATCCACGTGAGAGCTAACAAACTCATTGACTATTTATACACAGACACTAATTACAATTTAAAAGCCACAGGTGTGGGAAATTCACCTTTAATTGCCATTTTCACCTGTGTGTGTCACCTTGTATATCTGTAACAAGGCCAAACATTCAAAGGTATGTTAACTTTTGATCAGGGCCATTTGGGTGATTTCTGTTATCATTATGACTTAAAATGGAGCCAAACAACTATGTGATAATAAATGGCTTCATATAATCACTATCCTTAAATAAAATACAGTTTTTTTGCATGTTCAGTCATATTTTCAAAATCAATGCCAAAATTCCACAATTTCTGCCAGGGTATGCAAACTTATGAGCACAACTGTATATATATATATTTATCTCCTGTTAGTATGGTGTTAGTATGGTGGTGGAGGACTAGTGGAGAAGATTCCATAGTGTGTTTGCATATGTGTGTATAGCTAGTCAGTGGGAAGGGAGCGGCCAGGGGTGGTTGAAGGGGAAAGGCCTGTGATGATGCGCAGTGCTGCCACGGCCACAGATGGCTCAGGGAAACTACTGCGCTTATACCACCAGATCAGTGGCTCACCTGTGGAGGTTGTGAAGGAACTCACTTCCGCGGAAGGAGAACTGGGCGAATCCGAGCACGAAAACACATTCACACGGACACACATGCATGCATGTTTGTTTTTCTATCCTCGCGGAGACCGAAGTAACCGATGAAAACAGAAAATCCATGTTCAATATCCTTAACCCTAAACTTGACCTTAACATAACCCTAAATCTTAACCTTAACATAACTCTAACCTTAATCTCAGTCACCTAACCTTTAGTGTGTGTTTTTCTATCCACATTCCCTATCCCTAACTGTAACCCTAATCCTCTTAAAATAACCCAAATTCACTAACCTCAATAGTACATTTACCCCAAACCAAACCCCTGAGCCAGAAATAGCCTTTTATAGTGGGAACCGGCAAAAAACACTTGTTGGGACTGATTTGTCAGGATATAGTATCTTTGTAGGGACTTTTTTTGGTCCTCACATACATTGACATACCTGAATCACACGCACACACACGGTTACAACATTTACATACTGTATAATAATCTAAATACAAACACGTTTACACACAGAGACACTGTTATAGCGTGTACATACTGTAGATAGTATTCTATACACACAAACATCTATGGGTATATTCACAGTGTTGTATGCACAGGACATGCATAACCACAGACCCTGTTGCTTCTGAATATGGGCCTCTGACAGTGCCAGGAGCGGAGAAATGAAGCACCTTGCGCCAGCCTCACAGTGCAGAGGACACACCTGACCATATGCTCCAACCAGTGCTGTCATCTTTCCAGAGCTACAGGCCATCACAGGGTGCAGAAGGCAGAGGTCCTCCCTCTAGTGACCGACACCTCTCTTTAATACCCATATAGATGTATTTAGTCTTGCATTTTACAGTTAACCTTTCGACAGCCTAACACCCCTGCGTTCTTGTATCATAGTTGTAAATGTGTTCAGGCAATAAAAAACAATGTGATCTGTGTCAAATGAGAGGTCCTATAGTCTACCCTACTGTAACACCATCGTATAAGAGAGGACATGCCTACATGACAAATTATATAGCAGTGCTCAGGAAAATGAATGTGTAAGCATACATACACCATAGATGATTAAAATCTACAGCACACTGCAGGCAAGATTGATTAGACTATCCAAAATGTGCTTGGCTGTAGCAGTATTACAGTACATTTGATAATTCATTAATTTTGGGCTGGGGACTGCAAAGTGAGGAAGATTCTCTTGAGGAATTACACAGAACTCTGAAAAACCTGAAACCAATGAACTCATGTTGGCCGCTTCTGTTGTGGTCAGAGACTTTAACAGAGGGAATTTAAAATAATGTGATATCTGTACCGTGTAGCTCTGTTGGTAGCGCATGTGGCATTTGCAACGTCAGAGGGTTGTGGGTTTGATTCCCGCTGGGGACCAGGTCAGAAATGTATGCACACAGTACTGTAAGTCGCTTTGGATAAGGGTGTCAGCTCAATTGCTAAAATGTAAATGTGCATCTGCACCAAAACTGTTGTTAAGTAGACATAGCCACACCTCTACACACCGGGATGGCTGAAAAAAATGCATCACAGAAGTCCCTCACAAAGTCCTATGGATACACTGTAAAGAGCATATGCTCAGGCTCCATCGCTGCCTGGTCCAGCATCTGCTCTGCTGACTACCATATGCCCCTTCCCAGGGTGGCCAAACGCACAGTTAGGGGCATTGCTGATGTACTATGTATGTTGTCACTTTTCATCTTGTTTGTTTCATTTCCTGTCATTTCTTTATTTTGTATTTTTCATATTTTAGTTCTACTTTCTTTGGGTCATTTACGCTAGTTTGTAATCAACTGCATTGATTTAGGAGACAAGGATTTTGCTAAACTCACAACAACATCTGCTATGCGTATGTGACTAATAAGACGTTAAACTTTTGAAAGTGTAATCAGAAGGAGATTCTTGGCTTGGTCTATCACTCAAGAAACCTTAGCAAGAAACAGCCAGGCCCTCAGGTGTCCGCAGTTCTACAGTACCTGGCAAACTCTGGAGTGATGCTGAACAAATATCTGCATCAGCGTGTTTATGTAGAGAAAAGTCATATTTTCAGATGTTTATGTGGAGCTGGTAGTTTCATTGCACCCTGAAGGGATTAATAACATTGCTGAGCTGTTTGATGAATATCAGAAACAAACACACACACACACTGTTACTGAAATCCCTGCTGGTGACTCTTATCAGCAAATCCCACCCTTTTTTTAAGCTGCACACTCCCGCTCCTCCATTACCGGTGCCTGAACATCTAAGGGGTACCGTAACGTGCCTGGCATGACCTGGGCCCTGATTGTTTGCTAAGCATTTTGGTTGTGGGCAGGACACGTGACCCCTCTTCTGACAGTACAGGCTAGTTTCGTTATTTGCCCTTGCAAGATGGAGTGCATGCAGAGGTATGGTAATATTGTTGTTTTAAACATGTGTCTTTAGTGCTACTGTACTTGTTTGTTGCTGTCGCATATTTAATTATATGATAGAACTAGTCTATTCCATTCTGTGGTGCTCAGGATTCTGCCCTTTGTATCCCTTACAGTGCTGGGACAGTAAATCATGTTTTCTTCTTCTGACTATACTGTAAATGTTTGGATTTGAAATCAAACAATTAATAAGAGGTTACAAAACCCCATTTGGAAAAAAATTTTAGGACGCTGTGTAAAACGTAAAGAAAACAGAATGCAGTGATGTGCAAATCATTTATACCCTATATTCAACAGAAAGTAGTACAAAGACTACATATCAAATTGTGAAACTGAGAAATGTTTTTGTTTCTTGAAAAATATACGCCCAATTTGTATTTGATGCCAGTAACAAAAGACTAGAAAAGTTGTGTAATGCAAAAATTGGCAACAGGTCAGTAACATGATTGGGTATAAAAAGAGCGTCCCAGAGAGGGTGAGTCTTTCAGAAGTAAAGATGGGGTGGGGTTCATCACCAAGACTGGGCAGGCAAATAGTGAAACAATTTAAGAATAACATTTCTCAACGTAAAATTGCAGAGTTTGGCGATCTCATCATCTATGGTACATAATATCATTAAAAGATTCAGAGAATCTAGAGAAATCTCTGTACGCAAGGAACAAGGCCGAAAACCAATATTGGATGGCTGTGATCTTCGGGCCCTCTGGTGGTACTGCATGAACAGATTCTGTAGTGGACATCACTGCATGGCCTCAGGAACACTTCCGAAAACCATTGTCTGTGAACATAGTAGGTGGTTGCATCCACAATTGCAAGTTAAAACTTTACCATGCAAAGAAGAAACCAGATATAAACAAGATCCAGAAACGCTGCAGCCTTCTCTGGGCCTGAGCTCATTTAGGATGGACTGAGGCGAAGTGAAAAACTGTCCTGTGGTCTGACAAATCAAAAATTGAAATTATTTTTGGGAATCATGGACGCTGCATACTCCGGAATAAAGCGGAGAGGGACCATCCGGCTTGTTATCAGTGCACAGTTCAAAAGCCAGCATCCGTGATGGCATGGGGGTGCATTAGTGCACATGGCAAAGGTGTCTTGCACTTCTGTGAAGGCACCACTAATACTGAACAATATATATAGGTTTTGGAGCAACATACACTGCCATCCAGATTACATCTTTTTCAGGGAAGGCCTTGCTGATTTCAGCAAGACAATGCCAAACCACATTCTGCACGTATTACAATAGCATGGCTATTAAACTCTAAAAGAAGTACTGAACTGGTAATGTAAGGAGAAAGATCTGAAGGTACTAGAACTGGACAAAAGATTAAAAACAAAATGCTTACATGGTTTTTGTGGTGAAGTTCTACAAGCAGGAGTGATCAAGATAGGCTTAAGTGTTATGTACAGTGGATATAAAAAGTCCACACACCCCTGTTAAAATGCCAGGTTCTTGTGATGTAAAAGAATGAGACAAAGATAAATCATGTCAGAACTTTTTCCACATTTAATGTGACCTATAACATGAACAGTTCAATTGAAAAACAAACTGAAATCTTTGAGGGGGAAAAATAATAAACTCACAATAACCTGGTTGCATAAGTGTGCACACCCTTAAACTAATACTTTGTTGAAGCACCTTTTGATTTTATTACAGCACTCAGTCTTTTTGGGTAGGAGTCTATTAGTATGGCACATCTTGACGTGGCAACATTTGCCCACTCTTCTTTGTAAAGGCGCTCCAAATCTGTCAGATTGCGAGGACATCTCCTGTGCACAGCCCTCTTCAGATCACCCCACAGATGTTCAATTGGATTCAGGTCTGGGCTCTGGCTGGGCCATTCCAAAACGTTAATCTTCTTCTGGTGAAGCCATGCTTTTGTGGATTTGGATGTGTGCTTTGGGTCGTTGTCGTGCTGAAAGGTGAACTT
>JACXGI010012563.1:11054-22578 GCA_016801175.1 Esox masquinongy | reverse complement strand
TATATATATATATATATATATATATATATATATATATGTATATATATATATATATATGTATGTATATATATACACTTTTTGTTTTTCTCGTTCACAAACTAGATGCATCACTTTAAAATGCCTGAACTGCAAAGTGGAACAGCGTTAGTAGACAATTTATACAGTGTCTGATTATGATAAAAGATCAAATATACGGTACATATATAAATATTTAGAATTTTGTACTTACTGGGTCAGATGTCAAATTCTTGGATTTCTTTTCTCCCTTATAATGTGTGAACATATGCTATATGAGTGTCTGCTTCATGATAAAACGACATCATCAACATTTTCCAGAGATCCTGATTTGCCTGCTTTTTTCTTTGAGTGTGGGATTCCTCCAAACACTTTGTTTTGTAAAAGCTCTGAATTTACTGAAAATTACTGAAACTATGCAATGCTTATTCCATTTAGAAAACTCTGCTTTTGATACGATTAACCCAAAACAACAGAGGGGCAGACATTAAACCTTGGATTTCATCTCTTCCATGAGTTTACTATGTTATCCTTATGTCAAACAGGAGGCGGAGATGGGAGACAAGACACGAGACCGGAGAAGGTAATTTCAGACCTGCACAGCTCTTCGTCATAATTCACACAACGATTGTCACAGGACGTCTTGTTACATTCACTCGGCAGCGCCTCCTCTCAAAGCAGGCGGGTGTCAAATGGCACCCTATTCTCTAGATTGTGCACAACTTTCAACCAGAGTTTATTAGGGGGTACTTCACCATTTAGGAAATGTTGGGGCAGGGCGTGTGTGTATCGGGGGGTGGGGGGGGGGGCTGTTGGGGGTTAGGTGTTTGAGACGCAGGCCATGACTGGGTGTCAGTTTACTAAATCAGACAGAGAGGTGGAGGAGATAAGATCAGGACCATGGGAGGGTGGGGTTAAGATGTAGTTTCCCAAACGATCCTGTTCTCTTTCAAGTGCACTACTAAACTGCCGCCAGTGGGGCAGGAGTGGCGTGCTGTAAGAAGAACAGTGTGCCGTTTGGGACGGTCATGGAGACCCTGGTCCCTGGTTATCAGGGCAGGAAGTGCAGGGGGTGGAGGAGACTTCCCAGGTTTTCTACAGACACATCAGGACAATGAGGCTTAGGCTGCTGACCAACCTAGTCAGACTGAATTCATATATACTTTCCTGAAAACTTAATGAATGTATTGTTTTCAGGCATTAGACTGATGATGCCTGGTTGTCTGGTTGTCTGGCTGGCTGCCGAGCTGACTGCCTAGTTTTATGGCTGTTTGAGTGGCTGGCTTGCTGTTTTCCTCGCTGTCTAACTTTCTGGCTGCCTGACTCGTGCTGGCTGGTTGACTGGCTAGTTAGATGATTGACTGACTGACCCACCGTTGGCTCACTGGCTGCTTTGGTTGTGTGACAGGCTAGCTCTGTGGGTGGCTGACTGCCTGGCTATTTGGCTCGCTGGCTGGCTCCCGTTTGGGTTAGAGGGATTTTGGTGGTCTTTGTGGCCCGCAGGATTTGTTTCAGGTCTTTTGTCTTGTGAGCTCGAGGGCAGCCAGTGACATAACCTTGCCCATCTCTCCCTGCTTGGCCATGCAGGCACAGGTCTCAACGGATTGAGTTCAACTGGATGACTGTTTTCTGACTGGTGGGTACAGCTACATGATGAGCAGTTTTCCAATGGCAATTATAAGGTTTGTTTTTGCCCGGATGCATACAGTACATGTTTGTACATGTACAGCACTGAATAAAATGCGGTCTGGGCATTAGGATTCCAGTTTGATGCATGTCAATGCTGCAATAGAAGAATGATGCAAAATAAAGCAAATTAATAAATATTAAGGTTATATCACTAGCAATTAAGTAAATGCGATAATAATAATGGAAACTAATCAGCAGGTTTGTATTTGAGGCTGGTTGTCCTCATCACCTGCTGTTCCCTTGGAAGCGATCTTGGATGAGTGTGTTTGGTTTTCTCTCGTCTGTTAGGAGAGATTGATTTCTGTAAAGGAAAGAAGTGCGTGTTTGGAGAAAGGTGCCTTGATTTGGAAGGGGAGGAGCTGAAGGATTACGGAGCCGAAAACACTGCTTTCCTTGTCAGATGGAGCTGGGAGGCCGTGTTAGGTTACACGCCCCTCCAAACACTCACTTTCAGTCCTATTTAGATCCCAGATTACTGCCCTGTACAATCACAAAGTAGTTGTAATGAAAATGAAACAAATCACCATAGTGTCCCGGCCCTTTGTGTCGACTCTCCCGCCCTCTAACCCGTTTGAAGAAAGAGATGTCCCAGCCCCCGGGAGCTAAGTGAGCTAAGAGCCAGAGCCTAAGAGGCAATCTGAAATGCATGCTAGCTTAGCTTTACCTGCTTTCCTTTTCACTGTTCCATGGCACCACGGTGTAATGTTAAGCCCAACACAGCAGGAGGCTCCGACCAACATGACCTGTGGGGACGCGCTGGGCTGCGTTCACTGTTTACTGGATCCTTGACGCAAGAGCCCCTTCCTCTCTTATCATGGCATAAAGACTAACAGATTGAGGAGTCGAGTTTCCCCTCCCAGTCAGTGTTAGCTCTGTCCCATTGTACCACCCGACAATAGTTCCACATAGCCCACAGCTTGGGTTTCTGTGTTCTTTATAAGCCGGGTATCGCCCTTTACGCAAGCCTCGGCCGTTTGTCACGGATTCACCCCGAAGGGCCCCTCGCCCCGGGGGTTGGAGAACCAGGGATGCCAGGCGGTTGCGCAATGGCATTTTGCTGTTTGCCATGTGCAGTTGTCATAATAAAGTTGTTCGGGTAATCTCCCTGCGTTCAGAGAGGGGGTCGATTAGCTGCTCTGTCAGTCTCCGCGTGTGTCGGCAATGTGTGTGTGTGTGTATGTGTTGGCGAGGTGTGCATGTGTGTGTCGGTGAGGTGTGCGTGCGTGTGCGTGCGTCCAGCAGGAATCGCCTCCGGCTCTATGAAACACCAGAGTATCTATCTGCTTCGGTCTTTTGTACCGAGCCAATAGGCTAAACACAAGGCTTTGTCAGGGACACGGCGAGGACCTGTGTATTGTCAGAGAGGAGATGTCTTTTCTTTGTGGGACTTTGAGTACAAACCACTGTTTATAGAACACTTAGCGTGCTAATATGTCATAATGGCACATTGTCTACATCTGCTTGTGTTAATTTTTAGTCTTTGTAACTATAACAACACCCAAAAAGTACTAGTTCATGTTACATATTTCTTTGTCAATAGAAGGTTCATGGGCTAAAATTAAACTTCTAGAGTCTATCTAGTCTGTATATATATATATATATATATATTCCTTTTTTGGAAAGGAAAGAAAATGGTGCAGAGCTGTATATAAAAAAGTCGAAAAGGAAGGTTTTGAGTGAGGAACAGAAGGGTTTTTATATATATATATATATATATATATATATATATATGTATGTATGTATAGTTTTGGACAAGCAAAATATTCATATAAATTAAGACACTTTATGGGCAAAAAATGCTTATACAAAGTTCTAAAGACTTATGAAGAATTAAACCTGGATTCTGTATATAAAGTGTACCTGTATATTCATATCTCTCCTTCCCTATATTCTACATTCTTAAATGTAGAAATGCCAAAAAGATTATCTTGGGGTCTAACTTACCACAGGAACAAATATGAACCCCTGATTCTAATACGCGATAAGCCAACATGCTATTCATGAGCAGACTAATGGTAACATTACCATATAGATTCATGCATGTGCACGTTTACAGATATCAAATGCACTCATAAAAGCCACAGGAAATAAAAATCATTAAGAACAGACTGCTTTTAAACGTTCCCAGTGGTAATTGATTTTTATGTTGATCCTGGCATACTTCCCTAATAAGTCATAGGTGGCCGCTGTGGAAAAAACATTCAATAGTAGTTTCTCTTTTTTCCCTCAGGCCTCCAGAAGTGTGACATGCAACAGAAAAAGTTGCTCATAGAACAAAAAAACTGGGTTCCCCCTCAGACAAATTTGAAATTCCGCTGGCAGAAAGTGGATGAATTTGTCACTTGATTCTTTTTCCAATGACAGTTGTTATTGGAGTTGGGAACTGTTGAAATGTAATGAGGAGGTTTCCTTTGGCAAGAACAGGTTAATGATTTTCCCTAAGAGATGACCCACGTAGAGATGCATCATATCTCTGGAGCGCTTAACATTTATGCTGCCCCCTAAATTGACCATTAAAAATGATTCCTTCCAATCCCAACGCTTAACAGATGGTGAAATGACTTAGAGAGTAGTGAGTTACCCGACTGTCTTGCCCACGAGAAAGTTTTACCTTGTCAGTTATATCATGAAATGCCACAGCATGTAGAAAATAGAAAATACCTTATTTTGCTGAACTTGTTTCAAACCCAGAACCCCGGCTCTGCAACCACCACACTTTTACCAAATCAGCTGCAAAGGACCAACTACATTGACTGGCTAGACATTTCATTTTTCATTTTTAAGCTAACCCTCCGTTCACCAGTGCCTGTGGCACGCACATGTTTTTGTTACTCGTCACAAACGGATTTGTGATCAATCAATCAAACTGACTTTACAAAGCCCTTTTTGCATCAACAGTTGCAGTAAAGTGCTTTAAAAGATGCCTAGCCTGAAACTACCAAGAGCAATTCTTGTTGATTTCATAAAACTGTATTTTATAAAATCAACAAGAATTGATGCTCAGTGGCTATGGAGAACTCCCCGGTAGGGTCACAAGCTAGGAGGAAACCTAGAGAGGAGCCGGACATTGATGGGTGGCCAGTCTTTTCTGGTTGTGCCGGGTGAAGATCATAAAAGTACATGACATTTTTGGGCCACATCAATGTGTTTGCCTCTGCAGAGGACCAGCGGATTTAGACAATCAGGTGTCCAGAGTCTGACATCTGTGAAGGGGGCTTCATAAAATACATGTGACTGATTCATTGATTGCTAAATAGCTGCTATTTAGCAATCAAAATAACACCAGCTAGTCATTTCTCTTCAAGATTTTCTTCTTTGGTTAACATTTGCCTTTCATGACGGAAACAATTTTCTTTAGAAAAAGTGAAATTAAAATTTATCAAGTTACAGTTCTCAAAAAGCACCAAATTGGTGGGTCAAACCAGTCCTCAGTGCAGAGCTTACCAGAGGGAGCCCGGTGATGTCACAGTACCAGCAGCATATTTGGGTTAAGTATGTGTGAGTTTCTGTTGGGGGGGGCAAGAAGGCTGAATCCCCAACCTGGTCTCAGAAGGATTACCCAGACTATTTTACGTAACTTTTAGCCAGGCGATTTTGCAAGATATATTCATTAAGTAAAAAATAACGCTAGAGTCTGAATCGAAAAAACCCAGTAAATTGTGTTTCAAACCAGGGACCTTCAGGTGTGCTACCCACTGCTCCAGACAGGATCCTGTGGTCAATGAACATTAGTAGTGGTATCACAACATAAATATGTTTGAAGTGATTTTCTTTCTAATCCTAACCCAAACCTTAACCCTAACCTTAACCCCAGTGCTGTGATACCTTACTCATCCTTAAACTACATATCCTGTATGGAGCAATGGGTAGGGTGACTGCCTTTTGATCCAAATGTTGCCGATTCGAAACACATGCCAAACATTTTGTTAAAATTCGTAATTATTTATACGTTTTCATAGCGTGTGTAAATATCATACGTTTGTCTGGCATTCGTATGTTATTTTACGTTTTAATAGCGCTCGTAACATTTCATACGTTGTAATAGCGTTCGTAAGATGTTACGTTTTAGGCATTTCGTAATGTATCATAGCGCATTGTAATGTAACCTAACAAAACGTCACATATCATATGAAATCGGGTGCCATGGATTTTCGTAAAATAGTCTGCGTAATGTCCACGTTGCAACCCTGCATGTTAAATGTAGAACTCCCGGACAGAGCTTCCAGACAGAACTCCCAGACAGAACTCCCAGACAGAACTCCCAGACAGCCGTGTGAATGGGTTCCTTCAGCAAGGTGTCCACAGGACAGCTGAATGACCTTTGACCTAAAGGTGCTTAGAACTTTGCAGGGGTCAGTCCAAATAGGTCAGTTATCTTAGCACAGTCCCAGTTATCTGATACATGAACATAATTAAACATTCTGAATACACAAAACTGAACATGCATTTGAAAAACACAGGACAGTCATTTGTCTTTCGTGCATTTCCTATGCATGTGAAGGATATGATGTACAATGCTTTTCTCTCTCCTGGCATTCTCGCCCGAATGTTCTCTCTCAAACTCTTTCTCCTTAACTCTGTCCATAACGCTTCCAAGCTGTCTTTTCCTCAATTCGACTTTATTTCATTTCAAGACTTTATTGGCATGGGAAAAATGTGCTTACGTTGCCAAACTGCTAACTTGAACTCTCCCTAACTGTCTTTCTAACTCTCTCTTCCTAAATTGGTCTTCCTGATTCTCTCTCTATCTCTCCCTAACTATCTCTACAAGGCTGTCTTCCTGACTCTCTCCCCCTCCAACTCTAACCCCTCCTCCCTCCTCCCTCTGTCTACGGAAGGCTCTGGTCAGCTGTGACTGTCGGGAAAAGGAGGACAGCAAAAAGAACAAAGAGTGGGATGAGAATTGAACTCTTGATTACAATGTCAGGAAGGAACAAAGGGTTTCGGGTTGACAGACAGTCAGGGTCTGCCTGAAGGGACCAGGTCCTGTATTTGTGTGAATATGTGTGTGTGTGTGTGTGTACACGTGTGATGTGTCTGTGTGTGTGTGTGTATACGTGTGATGTGTCTGTGTGTGTGTATGTGTGTACATGTGTGATGTGTCTGTGTGTGTGTATGTGTGTACACGTGTGATGTGTTTGTGCGTGTGTTTAAACCACCCCTGCTGTGTCTATGACCCATGCGTTAAGCCACAACATCGGTAGAAACAACTGTAACATTTTGGACACTTTCTGAACACCACAACGTAGTTTGAGACAGCGTATTATTTCAGTCTGGCAGCCACATATGTGGCACAATGTGTTTGGCTGGCTGTTTATCAGTCAAAACAGCACCTGATTACCTGATAAAGAATGAAAGGTAATCACTTGGAAGTGTCAGTCGTCTGGGTCGTTAAGGACGGGGGAACGGGGAAGTCCTGGCCTGGAGCCGGGCCTAAGTCATAAGACGGAAGGAAGACAAGGAAATGACTGAAAGTCGGGACCATACAAGCATTGACAATAAGATACAACAGGAACACATTCGCTTTTTTCTTTGAGCTCCGACTAGTGTTCTTGTTTGAAATGTGATGTGTTCTTACTTGGTCTATCACACAATTTGAGCATAAGCTCCATGTATGTTCTTCACCCTCAACTGACCATGCCTGGTATCAGACAGCCCCGACTCCTCCACCTCAACAGGTCACCTGGGCATACTCAGGAGCTCAGTAAGCTAATGTTTAACCAAGGATGGGACCGAGGACAAACATGAGCCGATTCACTTGGCCGAACCCAGCCACAGTCTCCAGCCTTAATTGCGTTGGTCCAGTAACTTCTACGTCCACAACCTCTGTTTGCTAACCAACAGCTGGGGGGGGGGGGGTGAGTGTGGCCACCAGCAAAACAAAGGCATTAACCAAGTTACCCAGAATGCACAGAGCCACAGCGGATGCCTCCCCAACTGAGCCGTGTCCTGGGTTTAGTGCACAGGGCTCTGGTCAAAACCAGCGCACTACAAAAGGGAATAGGGTGTCATTTGGTACTAATTGAATAGGGTGTCATTTGGTACTCTGGGGGCAGCTCTGGTGGTCAGGTGTATGTAAGGTTATGTTTGTGGAGGCTGTGTACAGCTGGTGGTCAGGTGTATGTAAGGTTATGTTTGTGGAGGCTGTGTACAGCTGGTGGTCTGTATCTAACGGCTGACAGAGTCTTGATAATTTCTCGTCATTTCAGTGATCAAGCAAAAATGCTTTGTATCCTATTTTTCTTGTTTTTGTTGTTTCCCTTTGTTGTTTTAGTCTATTTAATCTTCATCGTCTTTATCTTCGGCTTGGTCTTTGTGTTCTGCTTGGTCTTCTTTGTGTTCTGAGAAGATTTGGTCTCAGGGTTTAGTCTGGGATCACCATGAAGATGCTCTAGTTCTGTTAATCTCACTTTGTCTCATCAGACATCCAGCATCACATTCAGGCCTTTGTGCTGCTGTTACCTGTCTCTCAGCTGGCTGCCTGATGCTGTCACAGCAGAGGTGGTAGAACTGTTTAAATGCACTGAATTTACTACATCTACTTCCAGTAAGTAACACTGAATGAACGTCAAACAAGTGGTCTGCTTGAAACGAGGAGCAGGGCTGAAACGAGGAACAGGGTTGAAACGTGAAAACAAAAGCAACAGGATCCTAAATCAATGACACATACAGTTTGGAGTGGCAGGTCTCTGCTTTTCTTCTGGACAAGCTGGTCGGTGTGAGTGACACGTCAAGCTACGCTGCTTCCTCTTTACTGAAGGCGTGTTTACGTTTCTCTAACACAACACTTTCTAATCACTCCTTTGTCCTGGCGGCGCCGGATAACAAGGCAGGAAAAATGGCAACTCCCGCTGGTTATTTGCTTGAGTGACTTATCCTCTCTGTTTGTCAACACCTCGTTAGGGGAGCCGTGGAGGCTAATGAGGGTTTTTTCAGTGAGCTGATTAGACGTGAGTTCTGATTGTTCGTCTCCATGCGATTGATGGAATGACATCCAGGCTTCGGCAAGATTTCTGAAACTCATTTTCCAGCTAACTCCGGGTTGGAAAAAGCCCAACACAGAACAGTTTTCACCCTTTGAAAGATTGGCGACAGCTACCATATCAACATTTCAGGAGGAAGGTGCGTTATTTCAACAGTGATATTCAATGTTTGTTTTCTGCTATTGTATGATGGTGTAGTGTTATACAACATTGTGTTATTATATTAAGGTACACCCTGTGTCCACCATCGTTCCTGATTCATGAGGCCTCTGACCTGACACTCCTCCAGCTCCACCCATTATGTCTCCCTCAGGTTGATTGTTGACCATCCACTGCAACATCTCAGATGAACATGATCCTTCTCCTTTTCCTTCACCTTCTTTTCTGCCCTCCTGCTCCTCCTCTTCTACTTCCTCATCCTAATCTGTCCTCCTCCTCCCTGCCCACCTCTTTCTCTGCCCTCCTACTCCTTCCCTGTCCCCCCTTCCTTCCCTGACCTCCTCCTACTTCCCTGTCTTACTGTTCCCATCCTCCTCCTTTCCTCTTCCTACCCTGTCCTCCTAATCCTTCCCTGTTCTTCTCTTCTCCTTCAAAGTCCTGCTTCTCCTCCTTCCCTCTTCCTCCATCTGGATGAGGAAGGGAACTCTTCCTCATCCTTCCCTGTCCCCCACCTCCTTCCCTGTCCTCCACCTCCTTCCCTGCCATCCTCCTCCTTCCCTGTCCTCCCCCTCCTTTCCTGTCCTCCCCCTTCTCCTCACCTGCCCTGTTTTCCTCTCTGCCCACTGGCCAAGGCCTACTCAATCCAGTTTTATTCACTTGTTCTCATGCTAAGCAAATCAGTTTGCCCATTAATGGGCCGGAGAGGCAGACACTTTTCAGCCACTTTAGAGAGCCCCAAAGAGAGAGAGAGAGCCATATAGAGATCAGTTGTCCACAGTGAAAGCAAGAGATAAGCTTTTATTACACTCCCAAACTTTAAATAAAGCCAGAGAGTCATAAAGGTAGGAATGTCTCCTTTTTGCAGTGCTAATTTATTTCTCTTTCTTTAGGGCAGGTGTTGAGTTAATCTGGCTCTAAATATGACCGAGGGCCGCTCTGACGTTTATGGAGAAATTCCAATGAGTAAAGGGGCAATGTCACCACCAGTCTTCAGGAACACCTGGCAGAGTTGAATATTTTGCTGTGTGGAATAATTGTTAATTACTTCACGTTTCCCTTCGTACCATAAGACTGTCCCAATCTGTCCGTCAAAGGCTGACCAAGCCAAATGTCTTTTATTTGATTGAAATAGAGGCAGGCAGCCCGCCCAAAAAACTCAACATAAACCGATCAGCTTTGATATATGTCCTGTACATAAAATGACCCTAATGTTAATCTGACCTAAACTTAAATCAGATGTTCTGGTTGGCTTGACGGCTTAGACCTTGAAAACCCTGCCTGAACCGCCTCCCCACTGGAATCCTGTGTGTGTATGTGTGTGTGTGTGTGCGCGTGTATTTGGAGCACTCATTCTCCTGCACTGCAAAGGGAATGGGGGTTGTTTAAGAGTCCTGGCTGGGGAGGGGGTTCAGTGGAATGGCCAAACCTATAAAATGTGGGGGGTTCAGGTCGACTTCAGGTTTAAGGGTCTCACTTCCTGCTTTGATGGGAAGCTTCAGTACAGACGGACGCCATTCTACGACCTGAACTTGCCCTGTCCTTCAGGGTGGAACACACACCTTGTCACCATGTCAAATGTTTAGTGTGTGTAAATGTACTTGTGGCTAAAGGTAATTCTGGACAGAGCAAGATGAAACAGAGGAACCGGGGGGCCTCCCAGATGGAGCTGCTGTCTAAGGCGCCGCGTACATTCAATTTCACTGGGATGTATCAGACATCTGCCGTATGAGACATCCAGAGACACTTACAGGAGCAATTGCGGTTAAGTGCATTGCTCAAGGGCACAACACCTCATCAGCTCTGAGATGCGAACCAGTAACTTTTCAGGTAGTGTCCCAGTGCTCTTACCCAGGCTCTTAGCTGCCAATCATGGAGGAGGTTGGCCACTAACAGTTGGCTTTGACTACAAGATGCTAGAAAAGACAGAACACGAGGAACATGAGGAACACTCCCACACCGAGGCGCCTTGCACTGTGACAGAAAAGGGATTGTCCATTCCATCAGTTAAGACGTTGCTTGGGAAGCTGCAGGAATTCCAGCTGCTGTCAATTATCACTGTATTCTGCTCCTCTGGGCTGTCTGCTGCTGTCTTCTTCATTGGCCCTGGGCCGTTCGAGGGCTCCGAGTTTTACCGGATAATGTCCCCACATGCAGATGCCTTTTCTTGTGTCGTTACTGGAGTTTCCATGCGCAGTCAGAAATACAAACTAGATTTGCCTTAAAATTTTAGACTTCATTTGTGCGAATGAACAGTTGAACAATCCCTGTTAAAAAAAAAACATCAACATTTTATAACGAGTAAAGCAGTGAAAATGTCCTGTGTCTGCAGGATTAATGACCAGCAGAGCAAACCTGCCTCAGATGAAGTGGCAGCGTATTTTCATCAGGGGGTGTCTTCAAAAATGTTCCCGTTCAAAACTGACAGTAATCCTTTTTGAATGTTGCATTGTTACGTCTGTATCAGTCAATAAGAAGACAAACAGAACAAATTGAGGAGCTTTATTATGAAATGCATTCTGGGAACACTATATCACTTTCTATTTCAATTAAATGTTACCACCTGGAAGCATGTGAACTAGACATGTAGTACTGTAAGACCTGCCATAATGCATCACAAAGACTCATAGGTGTTCATGAAAGGCACATTGATGTATTAAACATGCAGGTGGTAGGAGTTT
>JACXGI010012563.1:0-10954 GCA_016801175.1 Esox masquinongy | reverse complement strand
ATACACACACTGACACACACACACACACACACACACACATACAGTACACGTGTATATGTGTTGGTAAAAGGCTGCAGAGTAGCCAGTAAAACTTCCATGTCTGTCACAAATACAGTAATACAAACACACAATTTGATCAAGACACCCGCCACCACTGTCACCAGCCTACAGCCAAGTGCCACAGCCAACAGCACTGATACACCTGTGCACGAGTCTGGTCACGTAAGACAGAGAGGGATGGAGGTCGAAGATGGAGGGAGGGAAGGAGAGAGACAGGTACGGGGAGAGAGAGAGAGAGTGAAACAGAGACAGGGAGAGACAGAGACGGGGAGAGAGTGAGGCAGGGAGAGAGAGAGACAGAGATGGGAGAGAGAGAGAAAGACAGAGACGGGGATGAGAGACAGAGACAGGGAGAGAGAGACAGGGTGAGAGAGACAGAGACAGGGAGAGAGAGAGAGAGAGAGAGAGACGGGGAGAGAGAAAGACAGGGAGAGAGAGACGGGGAGAGAGAGACAGGGAGAGAGAGACAGGGAGAGTGAGACAGGGGGAGAGACATGGAAGCCGCATATCTCCCAATTCGCTCCTCATTCCAACTGTTAAAAAGCATGGAGGACGAGAAATCTTTTCAGAGCAAATTGTTGAAGACATCTGGCGAGGCTTTCTGTTCCGCAGCTGAACGTCCCCCCGGATGAGGTTGGCATGGTAACCCCTAACTGCTATTCACCAGTGGTGCTGGCTGAAAGCTTTAGGGCCTAGTTGAAAATCCATTTGGGCCACTATGCCTAAGTGACTAGTGTGTAGCCCCCATCTCTGCACTGAAGGTGTTATAAATCTGTGTGCCTTGTGTACCAGAAGCCAGATGTTTCAATATAAATGAAGCGATGGCGGGCCGACAGTTTGTTTCCTTCGCCACGTTGAAGCTAATTGGTGATGTCGAAACAGCTTTGTCTTTAAGGTTTCAGCTTAAAACTGACTAAAAGCTTAGTTACCGTCGGTAACTGCCCGACATTTCCATAATTTCCGTCATAAGTTGAAACCATAAACCTGCATTCTGAAAAGCTATTTAAATGGTATAAAAACTGCAAAGTTAATAATTAATGACGAGCCGCAGCCGACAAGGTTGTTATACCAACACAGTCCCACAAAATTATACGTATGGAATGGTACAAAAAAACACCACACCAAATGTAATAGTGAACTGTCATTGTGTAATAATGTTGAGAAAGAATTCATTCGGGTAGAGACGTTAGCATGGAGGATGGACGGGGGAGTGGCTGAGGACAGATGGGGGAGTGGCTGAGGATGGACGGGGGAGTGGCAGAGGATGGACGGGGGAGTGGCTGAGGATGGACGGGAGTGGCTGAGGATGATGGGGGAGGGTTGGCAAACCTAGAGTTATACCCCCCTACAACACACCCCCTATGCTAACACACACACACACCCACACACACTCCATCCCTGTGGCTCACTTCCCAGTCCATCGCCTAATGACCTGCACTACTTCAGATGAGATGAGCCACTCCAGTCCCAGAATAATCTGAAGGGCCGTGGAAGGAAATTACCTCGTCTGGTCTTAAACTACATCAATGGCACACATATTACAACTTCATATTGCAACTAACACGCCGTACCTGTGGCCGGGCCTGGTGGCTGGTACCAGGGTTTGACCGGGACTCATGTTGGTGTCAGTGCTGGTTGAGGGCGCTGGTGTTGTGTATGTTTTGGTGCCACACTACTTCTGAAATAATACACTGCAAGAGGAACCAGAGCTAAAGCAGTGGAACATAGTAGAAGCTGGTGCTAAGCTTGTGCCCAGTAGAGACTATTACAACAACATTGAGTAGATTCAAATGACATAACCAGGTTTAAACAGGAAGCACGTTGGAATTGATTGAGTTCAACATCTTAAAACATTGCAAAAAAAAATGATTTATAACAAGATAGCTGTAAAACATCAAGTGTACATTTCATTTAGATTGACCACTTGTTTTCTTTGAATGTTATTTGTCATGATCTACTATGAATGTTCCCAATGTAACCATTCCCAATGTCTACTGGGGTGTCCTTGTGAAGGAACCTAAAATCTACCCCATACCTTTACATGAAGTGAGTTATTATACATTAAATATCAAAGGGGATTTTTTTTGGACATACTTTTTCCTGATCTGGCTTTTGGCATCCGGAGAAAAATGAGCCACTTAGGGTCCACCACTAATCACTGGACTAATCCCTTACCTGTTAAAACCCAGAGCCTGTAATGATGGTTTAATGCCCAGATCAATATGAGAGAAGGACCAGCCTCTCCTGGAGAGATTTAACGGGCCCTGAAAAACCATAAAGCTACTTGGAGTGTTACTTAGAGTCTTGAAAGAGACTCTACTTTATCATTTTTGAGAAGATTAAATATTTAGTGAAAATCACAGATAAATCTGGTTAATCTCAGATTTGTCTTTTTTAAAGAGAAGTGTCTCAGATTGTGTGCAGACTCCACAATGAATATATACACTATAAAATAAAAATATCCCTGCTATTATTATGATTATTTATATTGTTTTAAGTAGAAGTTTTAGTAGTGTTAGAAGTATAGAAGTAGGAGTAGTGGTAGTAGTTATACTAATAGTAGTGGGAGGGGTAGTAGTGGTAGTAATGGTAGTAAAAGTAGTGATAGAAGTGGTACTATTGGTAATAGTAGTAGTGGTATTAGTAGTAGTAATAGTAACAGTAATACAGCTCCGGAAAAAACTAAGAGACCACTGCACCTTTTTCTATCCCTTACAAAAAAGTCGAAAAGGAAGGTTTTGAGTGAGGAACAGAAGGGTTAAATTTAAGAGACCACTGCAAATTGAACGCTTCTGTTCCTCACTTAAAACCTTCCTGTTCATCTTCTTTGGAAAGGAAAGAAAAAAGGTGCTGTGGTCTCTTAATTTTTTCCGGAGCTGTTATAGTAGCAGTAGTAGTGGTAGTGGCATTGATAATAGTTGTAGTAGTAGTAGTAATTGTAGTGGTAGTAGTAATTGTAGTGGTAATGGTAATAATATTGTCAGTAGCAATAGCAGTGGGAGTAGTAGTAGTAATAGTAGTAGTGATAGTAATAGTTGTGGCAGTAGCAATAGTAATGGTAGTAGTAATACTACTAGTAGTAGTAATAGTAGTAGTAGTAGTGGTAGTAGTTGTAGTAATAGTAGTGGTAGTAGTAGTAGTAGTGGTAATAGTAGTAGTAGTAGTGGTAGTAGTTGTAGTAATAATAGTGGTAGTAGTAGTAGTAGTAGTGGTAGTAGTTGTAGTAATGGTAGTGGTAGTAGTAGTAGTAGTGGTAGTAGTAATAGTAGTGGCTGTAGTAGCAGTAGTAGTAGTAGTGGTATGACTATGATTTTTGTTATTTATATAATTATTATGATCATTAGTTATAATAAAACTACACCCTTCAAAAACAGTTTGACAAATCTAACATGCATTGTTATTTAAAGGGCTGCATGTACAACCCCGTTTCCCAAAGATTTGGGACGCAGAATAAAATGTAAAAAAAATGGAATGCAATGATGTGCAAGTCCTATACTCAGTTGAAAATAGTACAAAGACAACATATCAAATGTTGAAACTGAGAAATGTTATTGTTTCTTGAAAAATATATGCCCCCTTTGAATTTGATGCCAGCAACACATTTCAAAAAAGTTGTGACAGTGGCAACAAAAGACTGGAAAAGTTGTGTAATGCTAACAGAAAACCTGACGGAACATCTCACAACTAATTATGTTAATTGGCAACAGGTCAGTAATATGATTGGGTAAAAAAGAGCATCCCAGGAATTGATGAGTCTTTCAGAAGTAAAGATGGGGAGGGGTTCACCACCCTGTGAAAGGCTGCACAGGCAAATAGTGCAACAATTTAAAAATAACATTTCTCAACGTAAAATTACAAAGAGTTTGGAGATCATCATAATTTACGGTATGTAATTTAATTAAAAGATTCAGAGAATCTCAGGCAGCCCTTGGGTGGCACTGCATTAAAAACAGACATGATTCTGTAGTGGAAATCATTGCATGGGCTCAGGAACACTTCTGAAAACCATTGTCTGTGAACACAGTACGTTGCTGCATCCACAAATGCAAGTTAAAACTCTACCATGCAAAGAAGAAACCATATATAAAAAAGATCCAGAACCGCAGCCACCTTCTCCAGCCCGAGCTCATTAAAGATGGTCTGAGGCGAAGTGGAAAACTGTCCTTTGGTCTGACAAATCAAAATTTGAAATTACTTTTGGGAATCATGGACGCTGCATCCTCTGGGCTAAAGAGGAGAGGGACCATCTGGATTGTTATCAGTGCATAGTTCAAACAAAGACCATAAAAAAAGACGAGGGAAGCGTGGTGGCCTCTGGGCTAGGTTCATGCTAACCTCCCATCGGCCTTCACTACCTAGCCTTTTCCTTGCTAACGTATGGTCTCTGGTGAACAAAATGGACGAAATACAAATAAGAATCACCTCACAAAAAAGGATTATGGATTGCAGCGTCATGATTTTCTCAGAAACGTGGCTACACAACAGCATAACTGACAACGTGATCGAGCTGGAAGGATGCACTGTCTTCAGATCTGACCAAATAGCAGTGGATTCTGGTAAGACCAGAGGAGGTGGCTTGTGCAATTATGTAAAGAAAGCATGGTGTACAGACACTAACATAACCAGGAGTCACTGCTCAACAAATCTGGAGTACCTGATGATTAAGTGCAGGCCTTTTTGCTTGCCTCGGGAGTTTACATCTATTGTTGTTACTGCAACCTACATACCACTGGGTTGAAATGTTTCTCAAATTCCATCAAAATGTCTTCTGCTCACCAGAGGAGATAATACACTGAACCAGGTGTACGCAAACATTCCAGAGGCCTACAAAGCCATTCCCCTCCCCCACATGGGTCAGTCTGACCACCTCATTGTTCCTACTCCCCAAGTATTTACCCTCATCAACCGGGTGAAACCATCAGTGAGGTCAGTCAAAGTGTGGCCAGAGGAAGCAGACTCACTACTACAACACCAGTTTCAACACACAGACTGGAGATTGTTTGCCACTCAAGCCACCCTTGACTCCCATACGGACATCGAAACATATGCTTCCTCCATTCCGGTTTACATCAACAACTGCACCAGCGAGGTCACCACCCATACACTAATAAGACCTTCCCCAACCAGAAGCCTTGGATGAACAGTGATGGTCCAACAACTGCTAAAGGCACGTGACGCTGCACTCAGATCCAGCAATGCGGAGGCCTACAGCTCATCCAGGACCAACCTGAAAAGGGGCATCAAGATGGCTAAAAATGACCACAAACTGCGGATCGAGGAGCACTTTAACAAAAACTCTGAACCTTGATGCATGTGGCAGTGCATCCAAGCCATCACAGACTACTAGCCAAATAACCCCACCCCCACAGCCAGCGACGTCTCTATCGAGTTAAACAAGTTCTACGCTCGCTTCGACAGGGACAACAAAGAACCAGCCATTAAAGCTGAACTACCCTCGGATGTACTACCCTCGGATGTATCCACCGCAGAAGTGTTGTCTGCACTGAGCAGGGTGAATGCACACAAGGCTGCTGGTCCTGATGGCGTCCCCGGGCATGTGCTCAGAGCATGTGCTAGGGAGCTGGCCGAGGTCTTCACTGACATTTTCAACCTGTCACTGGCCCAGGCGGTGATCCCCACATGCTTCAAAACCACAACCATTGTGCCAGTGCCGAATCAGTCGTCTGCGTCTAGCCTGAATGACTTTCGACCTGTCGCACTCACCCCCAAGATCATGAAGTGCTTCAAAGGACTAGGTCTGGCCCACCTCAAGTCCTGCCTACCCCCAACACTCAACCAGTTTGCCTACCGGTTGCACAGGTCTACAGAGGACGCCGTCTCCACAGCTTTACACTCTGCCCTGACCCACATGGAGCGCGTGTCCAGCTTCAAATTCCTGGGTATCCACATCTCTGAGGACCTCTCCTCGTCCCTCAACACCTCAGCCCTGGTCAAAAAGGCGCAGCAGTGCCTGTACTTCTTGAGGAGGCTGAAGAAGGCCCGTCTGACTTCCAAGATCCTTGTGAACTTCTACTGCTGCACAATCAAGAGCATTCTGACTAAGCGCCACAGTGTGGTTTGGGCCGTAGCCGACCGGAAGGCCCTGCACTGGGTGGTAAAAACCGCCCAGCACATCACGGGTACCCAGCTCCCAGCCATTGAAGACCTCCAGCGCAAGCGGTGTCTGCGCAGGGCACGCGGCTTCACCAGGGACCCTTCACATCCATGCCACAAACTGTTTGCCCTCCTACCATCAGGCAGGTGGTACAGGTCGCTCCCTTCTCACACCAGCAGGCTCAGGAACAGTTTCTGTCCATCTATTGTAACCCTGCTGAACTCTGTGACTTCCCATCATTAACTATGCCCACCCTTTGTACTACTGGACTCTGTCACTGCCTCACACGTCTAATAAGGTTTTCAGTTTCAGTTGTCTCCTGTTACGTGTTATTGCTGCTATTCCTGTGTTTCATTTGCACTTGCCGACATGCACCTTAAGCTTTAACTTGCACCTTAAACTTGCCCTCACTGCACAGTTAGAATTGCCACTGTACTTGCATTTTCAATTGTTACATACACATGTCTTCTTCGGGAACCTCATTGCTGCTATCCCTGCATTTCAGTTGCACATGCTAGCCTACTCCTTCAAATTGCTTCAATTGCAAATTCAGAATGCCATTGAGAATTGCCACTTGTACCAGGCACAACTATTTATCTCACTTGTACATATGTTATACTTAATACCTGTACATTTTCTAAATTTGTAAATTTTCCTCTGCACATTTAGACTTGCCATATGTAATGCATTTTGCATTGCAGACCTATACATTACGCTTGTACATACATGTACTAAGTAATTTTTTCTGTGCTCCTCTATTTCCACTTCTGGTTAGACACAAACTGCATTTCATTGTACTGTACTTGTGCTTGTTCAATGACAATAAAGTTGAATCTAATGTAATCTAAAAAGCCAGCATCCGTGATGGTATGGGGATGTATTAGTACACATGGCATGGGTGACATCTATGTCATTAATGCTGAACAATATATACAGGTTTTGGAGCAACATATGCTGCCATCTAGATTGCTTATTTTTCAGGGAATGTTTTGCTTACAAGACAATGCCGAACCACATTCTGCATGTATAACAACAGCAGCTCCGTAGTAAAAGAGTCTGGGTGCTAAAAGTACGACAAAGGATTTCTTGCTTTAAATCCTATATCAAGCAAGAATGGGAATACATTTCACTTTCAAAACTACAGCATGCCCCTGTCCCAACATTTATGAAACATTTTGCTGGCATCAAATTCAAAATGGCAATATGTTTCCCAAAACAACATAATTTCTCAGTTTCAACATTTGATATGTTGACTTTATACAATTTCCAATGAAGTATAGGGATGAATGATTTGCACATCATTACATTCTGTTTTCATTTGAATTTTTCGCTGTGTCCCAACGTTTTTGGAAACAGGATTGTAGAATTTTTGCATTGTAATATCAGAGAATGTCCACCAATTAACTGTGCTGCATCATGTTATGTCAAGGAAGCATATGGTGGTTAGAATAGAGGACAAGGATGGTTTTCTTACATTAATTTACTGTACTAACTGTATATCCATGAAGCCATTATGCTTCAGTAGAGCTGCACAATTTACAATTTACAACAGTATATTCAAGGATCTTTTGCTTTCCAATTGGGTGGACAAGTTTTGAGCTAAATAATGCCCACGATGGTCCAACCTGATTTCACCTACACTCGTATTTCCTTGGACGTCATATGCTGAGGGGGTTAAGCGTAAATAAATTGTTACAAATTGAATTCAAAACATTGGTTGGTTTGAACAGACCTGCAAAGACACACAAAAAAATTATTCATGCTTCTGTATCAACCCCACACTTACTAATAGAGCACAAAAACATTGTTGGGCGAAGATGAATGTGTGAGAACTGGTTGCATCCATCCAGGCAGATCTAAAATGTATCCCTTCCTGTTGGAATCATCCCTCCTAGTTGTTGATTTCTGACTTTGTCGAAAATGGGTCTCTATTCCATATCTAGTGCAATACTTTTCACCAGGACCCCCAGGCTTCAGTCAAAAGTAATGCACAAGATAGGGGAAAGTGTGCCAATTGGGACCTGAGTTCTGTGTAACTCCTCCATTAGCCCGCTGCCGAAACACACAACGATTAATCCGTCAACATTCAACCTTGACAGGAATTATTCTCCCCTAACGAGTTACAGACTAGGAAAAGTCACGTGCCTCGTCCTCCGTGTCGTGACCAACGTTCACAGTTCCACCAACCTAATTGCCTTTGGCGTATCCAGATTCAATACGAGAGCCTTTCCTCTGCCAGCTGACGTCCATTGTCATGCTATCTGCCGGCAGCGGCTTGCACACTAATGTCAGGATCTACTTGAGATTCTGCTCAGTGGCGACATGGCCAAGAAAAGAAAATAGGTCGTGGGGAACGGGTTAGTCAATTGTGATATATAGGGACTGCATGGACGATGACAGCTTCAACAGACTGGCACACACACACACACACACACATAAACACACCCATAGTGGGGGGAAAGCCCTCAGCTGCTCTTAGATCAACTGTAAGTAGCAAAACAAAGAGTTTATGGTCTTCTCAGGACATACACATTTCATTGGCTGAAACAGAGCAGCAACTACCATGCCTGCCCATTATGGCTGAAACAGAGCAGCATCTACCTTGGCTGCCCATTATGGCTGAAACACAGCAGGGTCTACCTAGGCCTCCCATTATGGCTGAAACAGAGCAGGGTCTAACTAGGCTTCCCATTATGGCTGAAAAAGAGCAGTGTAGCTAATCCTTGCTCTACTATGACACAGTTCTGTATTCAGAAGTCCATAGACTGTAAGCCGGTCTATGTGACTGAGACTGACCAATGTAATGCAGTGTCTTGATGAGTCTGTATGGATGGAGACAACAGTGTCCTGATGAGTCTGTATGGATGGAGACAACAGTGTCCTGATTGGTCTGTATGGATGGAGACAACAGTGTCCTGATGAGTCTGTATGGATGGAGACAACAGTGTCCTGATTGGTCTGTATGGATGGAGACAACAGTGTCCTGATGAGTCTGTATGGATGGAGACAACAGTGTCCTGATGAGTCCAAATGGATGGAGACAACAGTGTCCTGATGAGTCCAAATGGATGAAGAGTAGATCAATTTTTCAATGTAGATTAGTCGTGAAACTATCATCCGCATATAAAAGTTTTTATAGAATGATTATGGTCATGTAATTTGTCATGTAATCATTGAAAAGCAACCAACATTTTAATTTTGATAATTGTTCTGTATTTGGAATGTTGTTCTGTACTTGCAAATGTTTAAATCTGTGACTCAAACAACAACAAAGCAGCACTTTTTTTGTTCAAACTCAACGGGCTGCAGCCGGAGAAATGTAACCACTGTCAAATTAAACTGTGCCAGCAAAGATTGATCATCCATTACAACAAAATTATACAATGTTTACTCCAACTCTAGATTATCCCTTTGATTTCAGAGGTAAGGCTTTATTTGACAGGTTGATGATGGTGTTTTGAAGAAAATTATTTCTTGGTATGTTACAATTAAGAAAGTATTTAAAGTTAAGTATTTCAAAGTTAAGTATTTTCAGTTTTTTTGTGTATTAGACGCTATTGTTGTTGACATGTGATCTTGGACAGTTGCAACATATGACATGATTACATTTGTACACTTTTGACCGTAAAACATGCCAAAAGTGTGAAAGTGTAATTATGCTTTGTGATAAATTGATGTGTTGCCAAACAACACCTAGAAATGAACTGTAAAAAATACATTTATTTTTTATTTTAATTGTGTTTTTATTTTGCATAAAATATCCTCAGACACAAAACTAACACTTCACGTCAATTGCACCACATTTTTATTCATATTGACACAAATGTCACAGCGCCGATGCTTTATATACCCAGACTGCATTTTCGTCCCTTTGGCAAGTCTGTTGCCAAGGCAACCTAGGTTTGGTTGTGGAACCCTGGGCTGTTCGTTATTGAGTACGGGTTCGTTCATTTGTCGGTTGTGTTTAATTGATGCACACTAATGCACTGCCTTTGCAGATACTGCTAAGCAGTCTTTTGTTCCAGGTCAGTATTCCAGGTCCCTGAATTTACATAAAAGCTTCAAATTCAGTCGAAAACCAAGAGTTATTAGTAATTTGGCAACATTTTATTTTATTTAAATTATTTTATTATAAAGCCAGTCTAAACAGATTCATTAGCAGTAAATATTGGCTTATTGGGGGGTATTAGTGTGTTAGGGTGTTTTTTGGGCTGACAGTAAGGGCTCAGCGTCACTCGGAGAAAAGAACCCTGACAGGAGAGGCTGTCAGCGGGCAATTAGTGTTGTGGTGTGCAGTGGTTCCAACAAGTTGAAGTTAGCACGATGGTAAACAAGTTATGTTTGACAGGGGCCTTTGTGTTTGCCCAAAAAAACACCTCCCATAAGACACCTCCCATAAGAGAAAATGTAAATTACAAGCCGCTTACAAACACCACAAATCCCCTGGCAGAAGGCCATCAACAGAAAACCAATGTTGTGTTAATTGTCCGCTAACATATTATTAGGTCTGAGGGAAGATTCTCAAAATGGCTGATAACAAAGCAGCGATGTTGACTTCATTTACATCAACACATGCTTGTTCTTACAGTTTTTCTCAATTGTTTACACACAAATTCTGGTACTTGAGACACAATGACCACAACATGTAACTCATTCACCAACCCCCTGAACCAATTCTGCTAAACTACAAGCACAATTCCTGCTTTACACTCAAATTGCAGTTCTAAAACACACTTTTTTCAAAACACTACACACAATTCTCTGCTTTTGGCACAAGTT
>JACXGI010012562.1:0-22506 GCA_016801175.1 Esox masquinongy | reverse complement strand
TGACTTCTATTTAACATGAGTTTGAATGTGATTGGTTAATTCTGAACACAGCCACATCCCCAGTTATAAGAGGGTGTGCACACTTATGCAACCAGGTTATTGTAAGGTTTTTATTTTTCATTTTTCCCCCTCGAAGATTTCAGTTTGTTTTTCAATTGAATTGTTCACATTATAGGTCACATTAAAAGTGGAAAAAGTTTGACGTGATTTATCGTTGTCTCATTCTTTTACATCACAAAAACCTGGCATTTTAACAGGGGTGTGTAGACTTTTTATATCCACTGTATAAGGCTAAACAGTGTGGTTAGGTTTAAGTGCTCGGTCATAGGCACGTGAAAAGAGACGTGTTTTTAACCTGGATTTAAAAATGGATACGTTTGGGGTACGTCTAACATCTTCTGGTAGTTTTCCATGTTTAGTTTGGACTCTGGGCTCTACTAGCTGACCTGTGTTCATGAATCTAAGAGCCCTGCTCGGTTTATATTCTTCAAACATATCAGAAATGTATTCGGGTCCTAAACCATTCAGAGATTTATAAACTAAAAGCACCACTTTAAAATCTATTCTGTAACTGACTGGAAGTCAATGCAAAGATTTAAGAACCAGAGTGATGTGCTCTGTTCTCTTTGTGCTGGTTAACATTCTAGCAGCAGCATTCTGAATGAGCTGGTGCTGTTTTACAGTCTTTTTGAGGAGTCCAGTTAAGAGGCCATTACAGTTGTCAACCCTACTAGAGATAAAAGCATGGATGACCTTCTCTTGGTCTTTTTGGGACACCAAGCCTTTTGATTCTGGCTATATTTTTTAGATGATAGAATGCTGTTTTGGTGACTGCTTTGATATGACTGTAAAATATTAGGTCTGAGTCTATCAGAACACCAAGATTACGCACTTGATCCCTGGTTTTAAGGGCCCGAGAATCCAGCTCTTTACTAATAATTGTTCTTTTATTTTTGTTGCCAAACACAATAATCTCAGTTTTATCTTGGTTTAATTGCAGACAATTTTGGTTCATCCAGGTATTTATGTGCTCTATTCAGTGACACAGAGATTCTATTGAGCTGTTGTCATACGGTTCGAGGGCCATATATATTTGAGTATCATCGGTATAGCTGTGGTAGTTAATGTTGTTGTTCTGTAGAATTTGGCCCAGAGGTAGCATATAGAGATTGAACAGAAGCGGTCCGAGAACTGATACCTGTGGAACTCCGCATGTCATAGCCACCCTATCAGATTCATGATTACCAATGGTGACAAAGTAACTCCGGCCATCTAGATAAGATCTGAACCAATCAAGGACTGTCCCGGAGAATCCTACCCAATTTTCCAACCTATCTATAAGTGTTCTATGATCTACATTGTCAAATGCTGCACTGAGATCTAATAGAACCAGAACTGTTATTTTATCTGAATCAGTATTCAGCCGTATATCATTTAAAACTTTAATCAGGGCTGTTTCAGTACTGTGGTGAGGTCGGAAACCTGACTGAAATTTGTCTAAGAGACCGCTTGAGGTCACAGAATTGCTGAGTTGATAGAAGACAACCTTCTCAATGATCTTGGCTATAAAAGGGAGATTTCATACCGGTCTATAGTTGTTCATTATAGATGCATCCAGTGTTCACTTTTTTAATAGGGGCTTAATGGCAGCTGTTTTTAGAGACGTTGGGAAAATGCTTGATTGCAGAGATCTATTAACTATTTGCTGTAGGTCCATTGTTATAGAGTTAAAAATTGTTTTAAAAAAGTCTGATGGCAGTGTGTCGAGACAACATGTGGAAGCTTTAAGATCTCAGACTGTTTCTTCTAGGGATTTTTGATCAACTGTATTAAATTGCGACATAACCAAGTTGTTTTGGTGGTCGTGGTGACGGTACAGTGTCCTTGTTAGACTGTGTAGTTCTGATGGTCTGTCTAATACTTATAATTTTTTCACTAAAGAAACATGCAAATTCATTACATTTCACAGTGGACATGAGTTCTGATGCTATCTACTTTATTGGGTTTGTAAGCATGTCGACCATGACAAATAGATTGCGGGTATTGTTGATATTCTTGTTAATCATTCCCGATAAATGTTGCTGCCTGGCCCTGCGAAACTCATTGTTGAAGCTACCAAGGCTTTGTTTATAGACGTCATAGTGAATTTGAAGTTTAGTTTTCCTCCACTTACATTCGGCTTTCCTACATTCTCTTTTCAGGGCACTTACCATCATGGTGGTTCTCCACGGTGTTTTCTGTTTGCTCATAGTTTTCTTTACCTTTACCGGTGCAACACGATCCATGACATTCAATATTTTGGCATTAAAATTATCCAGGAGTACATCAACTGACTCAGCACTTACTGAGAGATAGCTATGGCTTCCATAAACTGAGCATTGGTACTCTCATTAATGTACTTTTTCTTAACAGAACATTCGGGGTGATAAGTAATTAAAAAAAGACACAGAAATGGTCAGACAGGGCCAAGTCTTTAAACATGACAGAGGAAATATCGAGACCTTTAGAGATGAGAATGTGGCCTTGAGTGTGTGTACGCTCTTTCACATGTTGAGTGAGATCAAAAGTGTCAAGTAGTGTAAAAAGTTATTTGGCATTATTGTCCGTACAATTATCTATGTGGATGTTAAAATCCCCTGTAATAATAAACAAGTCATAATCAACTGGTATAACAGAGAGTAGTTCAGCAAAATCATCAATAAAATTAGCAGAATATCGTGGAGGTCTGTAAATGGTTAAAAGCAAAATTTTGGGGGTACCCTTCAATGTAAAACAGAGGTATTCCAAAGAAATAAAATTACCTAGTGTATTTTCTTTGCACTGGAATGTATCTTTGAATAGGGCAGCCACTCCTCCTTTCCTACCATTTCGACACATATTCATATAGCCAAATTTTTCAGGTGCTGTCTCGTTAAGAATAGTAGCACTACAATCTTCTGTTAGCCATGGTTCAGTGAGAAACATAAACTCTAGGTTGTAGGATATTATAATGTCATTTACCAAGAATGATTTGTTGGCGAGACATCAGATATTAAGTAAAGCCAGCTTAATAGATATAATAGGGGTTCCTGGACTAGTAGGTTGACGTGTTACTGTTAACAGATTAGACAAGTTTACTTTATAACACTTTGAGGCCGGGGAGGACATGGACGCCTGAAATATCGTAAAAACGAAATATCTTCAAAACTGTTTATAATAGCGAGAATCAGTTTTCTTTGCTGTTTTCCTGAGATTCCGCTGAAATGTGTCATATACGTATTGTTTACGTGGGGCATTTCCTGGTTGTCGTCATCCAGTCCAAATGCAACCTAACCCTAGTGCACCTGACCAATGGATGGGCTGTTGCGTGACAGCATCTAATGCACAATCGACCAATGGAAGGCTGTTGCTATGCAGAATATATTCTTTTACCTAATCAGGGGAAGGTATCTGTTATGTATTCGAGCAAATCAAAAGGTTGCGGGGTGGGACATAATGAGTTTCATTTTCTGTATGTGCTCAGTGACTAGATAGAGCACAGAGGTGGAGGCTGTAAGTTAGCTTAGCATGCTAACGAATCGCACGCTAACGCATCGCACAGAAAAAGAAAGGATATGTGTTTTCAACAGTTTTATAAGTATTATTATTAGTATAAAATGGCAAAACGTAAAAACACTTTTACTCAATGTAGCCATAGTCCTTTTCGGCTTTCACACGCTGGATAGCTGAGTTACCAGAACACAAAGGGCGAATGCTAACAACATGCTAACAACATGGAGCACAATAGGATTCCAAATATAGCTGGTAAGTAACATCAAATAACCTATTTATCATGAAATAATGTAATACAAATGTGATCATTATAGATATTGTCTGCTTTGTGTATTTGGAATGGGAGAACTGTTCCACATGGTTGTTTGTGGTCTGTTATCAATGATAAATAGAAAAATTATAATGGGTGTCATAAACATATTGGACTGCATGCACGTAATAAGGAGAATTATTTAATTGTTCACATTTATTGTGATACAATGCATATTTGTGTAAGAAAAAGGGTTTGAAAATTGTATTTGGAATGGGAGAACTGTTCCACATGGTTGTTTGTGGTCTGTTATCAATGATAAATAGTAAAATTATAATGGGTGTCATAAACATATTGGACTGCATGCACGTAATAAGGCAAATTATTTCATTGTTCACATATATTGTGATACAATGCATATTTGCGTAAGAAATAGGGTTTGAAAATTATATTTGGAATGTGAGAACTGTTTTCAATATTTGGAATATGAGAACTGAATTCAATGATAAATAGAAGAATGGGTGTCAAAAAACGTATTGGACTGCTTGCACAAAAGGTGAATTATTTCATCGTTCTGTTCACATTTATTGTGAAACAATGCATATTTGTGTAAGAAAAGGGTTTGCAGAAAACATTTGTTGGAAAAACTGATCCGTATGGTTGTGTTGTGGTCAGAATTCAATGGTACATAGAAAAAATCTGATTTTGCTTATGAAATAATTTACTTTATTATGCATTTTCACTCAAATACTACCTTATAAGTAAATTTTTATGCATGCTTATATTAGCTGAGGTTCTTTAGAATCGTTTGATGCCAAATACATGATGATCCATAAACATTACATACTGTTTATAAGCCCAAATGTAAGAGTAGTGAAAAACGGAAAAAAACGCTTAGTCCCCAAAGGGTTTATAAGTTGCATGCACACGATTCCTTCTATTTCTAATCAACACAGGAATAGAGATACTGGGTCCTAGCTTGTACTCAAAACAGTCGGCATTACTATTTTCACAATAGCAGGGACCCGAAGCACATCACAGAGTATATTCTGTGTTCTGTGGAAATAAAGGACAAGGTTGTTGACGATGTGGCAGTTGTCTAAGCAATCATTTTAAATGGGGGGAGGAGTGGGACATAGGGAAAGATGAGCTCTGCTCCCTTTGGTTAGAACTAGCTCCCTGATTAGTGAGTGTGGTGGAGGTGGAGAGGGGGAGTGTGAGAGAGGGGGAGAGGGTGGGTGTGATTGAGGTGGAGAGGGTGAGTGTGGTGGAGGGGGGGATGGGAGTTGTGCCCCCATTTGGGACAAGGACAACTTCTGAAAGCATTGGGTGATTTTAGTGAGAGGGACAGGAGTGGGTGTGGGGGGGGGTGGGGGTGGATACTCTGCCTATGAGTACTGTCCTTCATGCTTATCTTGTTTGGACATGGCATTCCAAGAGCGTGACGTATGTTGGCACCAAGCAGCCGGCATCCCATGATGTTTGGATGAACCCCATCAGGTCTAAAACATTATCCCGTGGTTGAGGCATGCCGATGTCAGCCACGTATTCAGCCCAAGGAGTCTGCTAAAAGATTAAATTCCTTTCCCCAAGGTTGGAATGGGGCCTGAGATGAAAACATGTTGTTGAAAGTTGTTTATTTTCTCCAGTAGCATAGAAAAATCCTTTTTCAGGATTTCAGAGCCAGTTTTCCTTTGTAGAATGTCAAAGACCCAGTGTGGATTATAATCTGCATGTTGCTTGGATGTGTAGAGAGAGTAACTGGCAACATTTCTGTTAGCCCTCTGACCGTGTCAGCCATGGTTAGGATTTCAGTCTTTGCCATTCTGATATGCTTGGTTATGTTGTCCCCAATCAAGGTAGTATCAGGTTTATCAAATGTGGAGTTAGCAAAGTTTCTTCTTTCCCTTGTCCTATCAGTGGTTTTAGGGCTATTTCTTGGATTGTGGTTAGCCCTAATGCTAGTGTTGTGGTTAGCTTCCCTAGGTTCATTTACACACATTTAGTTCTGAGTCAATGGTTCGTACCTGTTTTGCAGTGTGAGTTCAGGTGGTGGATTGAGGGTTGGTGCTCTCTTATTTGATTTCTTGCTGGATTTGCCTCTGCGGCGTATGACGTCAGACCAAGTCCCTGCTGGAGTTGATGCCTTAGGTCTAGCCCCAGTGCCAGTAAGATGTGTCATAGGGGAAGGCTGGTTTGAAAGCCTCTGCGGTTAATTCAGTGGCATTGGCACATGTCCAGGGGAGAGTGTCAGCCAGGTCCGTGACAGAGTGGTCTAGATTTGAAGTAATCCCTTGTATACCAATCTGTGTCTGTCCATTAGCGTTTGGTAGCTCAACCCCTAGAGTAGCTGCTACAGAGTCAATTAATTGTTCACTCTCACATATTTCAAGCTGTGTTATCGTCTCATTCAGTCGTTCGCTCTGAAATTGCTCTGATCTGTTCACCAGTTTTGACTGCGTTCTGTCAAGTATAGGGAAATCTTTAGAGTTCTCTAACCTTAGGTTAGCCTGTTGTGCTATGTTAGCATTAGCATTTGTTGATTCACCTACCGGACAGGACCCACAGTCCGACCGGAGGAGCGCTTGGGTAACTAAATCTTCTAAGCGGTTGATCCGTTCCTCCAACAGCTGTCTTAGCTCCTCCATCATAAAAAATCACTCAAATACAAAAGAACTATGCTGAGGTCCTCTTTTAAAAATTACATAAAATGTAACAAAGGTAAAAAAAAAAAGAAAAATTAAGCAAAGGTAAAAGATTTAAAGAAGATTAAAAGAAAATTAAAAAGTAAGAAAGGCTGACAAAAGGCAGATAGCAGGAGAGTTACGTTATTCGACTAACAGGCATGAAAGCAGGAAGCATCATGGAACAAATTTGCCATTGGAACCCATTAACTCCATCATTTTGAATATGTAAAAACGCTCAAACTTAATTCCTCTAGCCCCAAATTACCAATCTTAATGTTAGTTCATATTTTGCCTGTACCTATGAAGATCTTTACATTTATATGAATGAAATCTGTTTGTGAAAGAACCTCGCCGCTGTTGACCAACGAACATGTGCAGGGCGTAGTATTGCACATATTAGCACACAACTCGTACCCCAAAAATAATATTATAATCCAACTTGATAGGTTTCTTTACAATCATGATACAACCAAATGGGACCAAGCAATTTCCAATGAACCACAAGGTGGCGCTATTCAGTTGGCCACATTTGCAAGCTCACATTGCTCACTGTGTGAGTAAATGTCTGAAAAGAGGTATGTAAGGTAATCTCACAAACAAAATGTTTGCCATTGGAAGCCTTAAATTTCACCATGATGAACAGTTTGAAAAAATAATCCATGCCACATTTGGTACTACTGCATTCATGTATTTCTCAGCGCAAATGGTGCAATAAGGATGTCAAGTACTGTTTGCTGAAACCCGCTCAATGCTGCTTGCAACTTTAATTATTATTATTATTATTCCGGCAAAAAAGGGTGTTTTTTGCAAATTCCTGTGAGATAAAATGGCTTAAAGGTGCCCACATTTTTGTGGTAGTAAAGGGCCAAGGGCCGCAACTTCTGGTGCAGTAGCATGCATGTCGGCCTCACGCTGGCGCTGTCACAAGCCTCCAAAGCCGCAATTTTGCAAGCTCACCATGCCCGCCCCATGTGAGCTAGAGTCTTGAAAATTGGTACATAGTTCTATCTCCTCACTAGGAACATTTTTGCCAATGGGACCCATAAAATCCGCCATGATGGATTTTCCACCATTTTGGATTTTGTGAAAAACACTTAAAACACTACTCCTACGGCACCAAATGACCGATCTTCACGTAAATTTATATTTGGCATCTATGGACAAAGGCCATCAAACGCTATATAAGCCAGGCAGGTAGGTAAAAAAACATGGCCGCTATTGACCAATAAACATGTGCAGGAGCGGGGTTTTGCACATTTATGCACACAACTACTACAAGGTTAATGATATTATAATTCTACTTGGTTCATATATTGACAAAGATGATAGGACAAAAATGACTGCAACATTTTTTAATCAACCACACAGTGACGCTATTGAGGTTTCTCACATTTGCAAGCTCACCACGCTCACCATGTTAAAAATAAAATCTTGAAAAGAGGTGTTTAAGTCCATCTCCTCTCAAGGAACATATTTGCAAGTCGGCATAATGGTTTTTCAGCAATTCTGAATTTGTAAAAAATGCTTCAAACGCTACTTCTATAGCATCAAATGAAATATTTAAACCTTTTCACAAGTACATTTTAAAATCTAACTGATGGCCCCTCAGCGTGATTTCTTAAAGCATATTATTTCAGTATGCACTGACAATTCCAAAATTGTATATTATGACAACAAAAATTGCCACCACAGCAGCCCATAAACACCATGTTGCTTATTAAATATGGAGCAGTATTCTGATTTCAATTGGTTAAAATTATATTTTGAAACTATTTAGGGCAGTAGTACTGTTAAAGAGTATACTGAATATTTATTGAGCAACCTTCTAAGGTGTGTTATTTTCCTGAGGATCACTCCACTTTTATCAATAAAACCTATGCTAACCAGCAGACAATGGTTTGTGTGTTAATAATGCCTTTATTTACATGATTATTCACTATTTCACTAAAGATAGTGAAAAATAATGAATTCCGATTCTTGCATATTTAGTAATGGACAAATACAAAAAGGTGAAAAACACCTTGATGAAGGTTATGTTGAGCTTGTTTGGCTAATTACTGTTTACGTGCGCAGCCATTTTTGTTTTCATTCCACTGAATTCTGGGACCAAATGTCTCTGCGATCAAAGATGGTTGAACAAGACGATTCACCAATCGGGCCGGAAGTTCAAATCTTGATTACCTTCCTGTCTGAGTGACTCATCTTGTCACCTGTATCAACTTGTCTTCAGCAGACAAGTTGCAAATCGTGAAATACCACATGTGCGACAGACCAGTCATCATGTAATGTTAAGTTGATCAGTCTTATTTCTTTACCGAAAGGCAAGTAAGGTAGGTAAAACTCTCTAGTCTGTCATTTGCAACATCAATAAAAACAAAATATAATGCAATTGAACAAAATAGTAAGGTAGACGATAATTGGGAACGGGGTTGTATTTTTTCACTATGGCGGAAATTTCAGAAATTGTAATTAATGACACGCTAGTTAACATTACGATAATAATTACAAAACATTGATGACTTGATAAAGTTATTTGGTAAACAAGAAGATATTTTTCGAAACTGCTGCTGACCAGAGGCCTTTTTTGCTTGGCCTGGTGATGTCAGAATCAGAAAATTATATTTTTATATTTGAATATATATTTTCATTAACGCAAGATGTATTTTACAAAGTTCGTTCCCATCAGTCTACTGACGTAGTTTCATTGCTTTTCTCTCCCTCGGTTGTGCCGTTTCCAGTGCAGCTCAGATAAATCAGAGCTTTTATCCAATCAGATTTTCCACATGTGCTGTCTCCGGGTGAAAATCTATCCTGAGGCCTATAGAATTTCGAGTGAATCCCATCTTCTTTTGAAGCAAATGGGGAGGTTGTTTATTGTCATATTCTTCAACCAATCAGATTTCGAGTTCACGATAATGAGCCTATTCTTTGGCACGTAGCAGCCTTCTAGTATGCTTAGTTGCCTACGTGCGCATTTTTCAGTTGGTGTGATCGGTGAGCCAGCTACCTAACTGAGGTAAAACTAGTTAGGACATAATGTAGAAACATCTAAGATTTATTTTAACTTTCTCTCGTGAGGTTGAGATTATTTAGACGTAGTGCTTTCCGTTAGATTTTTTGTTTAGATTTGTACTGAGCCCTGTTGTCTTTTTACCGCACAATGGAGGAGAAGAAATGGATTTGGTGGCGGATTTACTGGCAAAGCCTTTTTTGAGAAAAGCTGGAAATTGCGAGGAACCAACCCCCAACCTAGCAGCCCTGTCCCGGACAGGGAAAGGATTTGTGTGGCAATTTCAATCGATCAACTACATACAAGTACACCTGGCTTACAGTGTCAAAGGAAAATTGTTGTTATGAGTACGTTCTAATTTCTTTGGTACCTGTAATGTCATTGATTTGGGCTTTGCAATGTCTATTTGTGTTGCTGCATCCTGTCATATTGCATAATGGTACTGTACATCCTTGATAGTTTCATTCGCCATGTATTCATGTTTTTGTAATTAGTAGTGCTGTAAGCCTCTAGTTAAATCACTTTATTCCACTGTCACTGTGAATATGGGGTGGTTACGTCGAATGACAATAGCCTAATAGCCCATAGGATTAGACAGCCATACATGCTTTGCGTTCATCGTGCTGAAGTTACTAATCGTTATTGTTAAGTAGGATAAACTGCCCCACTTTGGAAATCAAATGCCCATCCAACACGTTTGTTTTAGTCACTGACCTGTATCTACTTGATAGGTAAGCAGGTTAGGACTGTAACCAGCCAATAGTTCGTTTTAACCAGCAAGGTAGTAGATAAATGTAGTTGCCATGTACAAAAGTTGTCCAGGGGCTAATGAGTTTCAAGAGGGGAGGATTTCTTTGTCATTTAAATTACGCTATATGGGCTTAGAAAATACAATGACATCCGCATTTAGGGGTGTACCGATTTCGAATCTAGTTAGAAAATGTTTAGGTTCGATTTCGAACTGCGAAATTGAAGAGGAGTTTGTGAATTCTGTGATTAAGTTACCGCACGTCATTGATTGTGGCCATCTGTTACTACCTCCACGATATCCATGCAACCAATTGTGTACGGTTCATATAAAGGAGTTGGCATTAAACGAAATGCACTCATTTAACCGTTAAAAACAACTATACCACTCTATACTTGCAGGCCTATTATTTATTTAACTTCGGTAGCAACAGTAAGACTGTACATTAGAGATTAGTCAGCAACAATAAGACTTCCAATTTTCGTATGTTACCTTCCAAATAAAGGTCTGTGGTGTGCCTATAATTTGTGTTGTGTAGGCTACATTTTCAAAGGAAAAACTGTGGGGGTAATTATAAATTAAACAAAATTACAATTTCAATAATACTTTACATAGGTTAAAGAATATTATAAGGTGGAGCACCCAGAAATGGTTAGAGCTTATTTAAGCTAATGTAGAGAATAGGGACGGGACGATAGACGATTTTAGTACTAATCGCGATGGAAAATACTCACGATTATGAAATTGTGGATAAATTCCATAATCGGGATAATCGTAAATCGGGATAATCCTCATGAATGACTTCAAAAAGTTCTGCCAGTCGCTGAAGTTTCCCTGACTGCTTTTTTTATTTTACAAGTGGAGCACACATCTCACGTTGTACTACGCAACTAAACATCCTCTGCAATGTATGGTCAATGGAGCCGAATGGCTCTGCTAGCTTAAATAGAACAATATTGTCAATTACAATAAAAATCAAAATTAAATTCTTACATGTCGTTATTGCATTGTAATGATATAAAGAATAAACTAGTTTTCCAAATCCTTTACAACAGTACTAGTCTAACCACTACACTTGGTAGTCTACAAAAAAAAGCTTCTGATCACGTCTCCACTTCCCGCTATGTGCAAATACCTGTCCATTCCATTACCACGGAAAATAAGCAGTTGAAACAATGTTGAGCTCAAACAAACCAATGATATCCTAGAAGACATGCAGCTACAATGCATGCAGAAGAAACTTAAACAGCAAATTGTAGAAAATATGAATAGGATATACATTATAGACATCTCTTTAGATTTTCCAAATATAATTTTGTTTATATTGTAGGCTAATTGTTAATGCTTTCCTACTGAAAGTGACAGGAGAAGACAAATGGAATATCATTTGCGCAGACCAAAATGACATTCACCATCTACATGATCTGCACAATACATGATGCGCACAACATAACCGGAAGTTGTTATAATGAATTATACAATTATTATGAAGTATCGACACATCAAATAGGCCTATCGTTCACTAATAAGGCACATAGAACACGCACGGAACGTCATGCAGCCACAGGTCAGTACCGGTAAGAAATTAAATATATTTTCACCTCTGATCCGCAGAGGAGTGACTTGAAAATGCTCTTGCCAGTCACCGGAGTGTTCCTGACTACTTGTTTTATTTAACTGGTGGAGCGCTTATCTCTTTTATGTATATTTTTTTTTTTAAGATTACATTCAACTTTGTACTGTACTTGTTCAAAGACAACGAAATGCAGTTAGCATCTAACAACAAGTGCGAATAGAAGAGGGCAGAAAATGTTCTTGTATTAAGTGTAATGTATGTTCCAGATATGACATACAGATCTGCAATGTATAGATGGGCAATGAAGGCAAATGCAGTACAAATGGCAATTTTAAATGCCACTAAACATCCTCTGCAATGTATTGTCAATGAAGCTGGCAACCATATACATTTAGAGATTAACATGTTATTATAGTATTAATTATTATTATTTGATATTATTTTATTGTAATGGCTTTTTAAATGCACAAGAACAATATTTATGTAATGGAAGAATATCTGATCAGCCGTTTTGAGCTAGAAACCAGAGTTGTGATTGGGATTGTTATTAATTGGGATAAAATCGTAAATCAGGATAATTTTGGCCAGGATAATCGTGGCATGAAATTCTCATATCGTCCCACCCCTAGTAGAGAACATGATCTAATATTAAAAAAATCAATTTTGATGTTATTGTTTTTATTTGCTGGTGCACATTTGCTTTGGAGATTGATTGTGTAATACATCCAACCACACTAGATGTGTTCACGCTGCACCTTAACTTAGGGCTAAGAGCATCCTAAGCCCTGGGCTAAGCAAGTGTTCACACTTGCATATTTTGAAGTGGGAAAGCACCACCCTTTGCTTAAGGCTAGCTGGCTATGCTCTGGAGCAGGGTTAGCACCGACTTTTCGGGGCTAGCCCCAGAAAAACGGTGAAAAAATAACCTGTGTGAAACGGGGTCAAGACCAAACCATAGAACGTTTATTGTCCAATCACAAAACCTGCCCTTTCACTTAATTTACATACGCTTGTGACCGTTACCAACAGCTACGT
This sequence comes from Esox masquinongy, assembly GCA_016801175.1. Taxonomy (NCBI): domain Eukaryota; kingdom Metazoa; phylum Chordata; class Actinopteri; order Esociformes; family Esocidae; genus Esox; species Esox masquinongy. Next base: position 9,669 of record JACXGI010012562.1, on the reverse strand, counting down.
CTATTTTGGTCCTTTCACTCTGCAAGGTTTTGTCATGTCATTATGCCTGCTAAATCTTAGCGAGGTAGTTATTGCAGCTTGCTTTGGATATAAATCCAGCAAATATGTTGAAAAAAGTGAGGTTGACTAATCTTTTTCTCTTTCTTTGCATAGTTTTAACAAAATTGTTCAAGCAAATAATGACAGGGTGGGCATCTTCATTAGTCGATGTCATGAAGTCGTTAATTGAATTGTGGTAGTGTAACATTGATCATGTGTCAGTGATGTAGGCTACTGTAACATTACTCGCATGCCAGAGAGAACGTAACATTTGCAGCTTATCATAGAATGTAAAATGGTATTGTGTTGTATTTGTCCGTTAGCCCAGGGCTTAGGAACACAAGTGTGAATCCTTAGCCCAGGGTTAACAAACTCTTGTGTGAACACAGGCTAAGCTAACCCGGGGCCAGTCTTAGCCTGGGACAATGCAATTTGTAAAGGCCTTAAATTTTCCATCCCCCCACTGTAATAAACGTGGGATACTTTTTGCGGAAAAACTCTACAGTACCGCAGTAAATGTATTGTACAAAATCCTCAGGAGAGTTTGTAAAATTACAAATTTACAAAGTTTGTAAAATGTAAAATTACAAATATAATGTGAAATCATGGGGCGATGGGCTACATCCAGCAAAACAATATATTGTTGTCCCTCTTTATTTTGCCCCTCAATATATTGTTGTCCCAATGCAACACACTGTACTGTACATGGAATTCATATTGCCTCATTAGTTAGCTGCTAGTGGCGTTTATTATGAGTCTGGCTTGTTACTTCATCAAAATTATTCTGATGACATGAACGTTATAACAGACAGTTTAGCTATTAATAATTTGCATTTTAGATATGATGTTATGAATTCCAGCCTCAGTAGCTCATTAATCCACTGTTTTAATTTGTACAGTAACTTGCGAGTGTAGACAAATATTTATTGGAATGCAACATTGCCATTATTAATTAAAAAAAACTACCTAGCAGAGTCAAAAAATGGCTAACGTTAGCGATAAATGCTATCGACGTTAGCTAGCTAGTAACGTTAGCTAACGGAAATATATTTAACTAACCTCAGTTTGAGCTAACGGTAGTCCATCTAAAATCATTTTGGTGACATGAACATTAAAACATACGGTTTAGCTAATAATTATCTGACCATTTATAGATGGTGTCATTCTTTCAAACTTTGGTAGCTAATCTATGGTCATGTAGCTAAGTAAATTCTCTGTTTTCAGTTGTACAATGACTTGCTAATGTAAGCAAAGGTTTAGTGGAATGCAACGTTGCCATGATTATTTCGTCAAAAATAATTGCTAGAAGAGCCTCAGTCTAAGCTAGCGTTAGTTCTCATTAAATCATTCTGGTGACATGAACATTATAGCCAATGCTTTAGCTATTAAAAATTTGCTTTTGGTAGAGAGGGTGTTATGTGTTCAAGCCTAAGCAGATAATCCATCCTCAGTAGTTAAGTAATTTCTGTTTTCATTTGTTTCTACAATTCCACTTCTAACTGAGGGCTAAACTTATCAATTGCACCTTTTTAATTGTAGACATGTCAGTCAAATTAAAACAAAATCTATGTTGTAATTTAACAACAACACATGGGCACATAGGCTTTATGCTCATTCCTTATTATAAAAGTATACATATTTTTATAATAAGAATAGGGAGGGTATTTTCCAAATTAATTAAAATCTGGAAAGTTATTGGTTTTATTGTTGCCACCTGTAATAGTATTTTTTATCACCAAAATTAAACAATTCTAAGATAAATAGTTTGCTCAATCATTGATATTAATATGCATACTTAAGTAAACATACCTTTGAAAATGATAATGATTATCTGTTCTGACCCCATTCTTATCTTACAACAAGCAAAAATTGAAATCATTAATATGCTCTGCACTGGGGTAGACTGACAAACTTCCATTCAGTTATATTTATCACACAATTAGGCTACATTTATTACATTCTGAAAATTTCAAATAACTTCCTAGTTACATTGTTTGGTGCATTGTTAGGTGTTGTACCGCTCTGATAGTGTCAGACTTTTGAAGTATCTATATTTATCTGATGCAGAAAATTGTATTATAATACCACTTGAGGTAAATGTCCTGAAAAAATATTGCAATGTAACAAGCAATTAAATTCAGTTTGGCCAAACAGTGGCGGCATAATAGCCATAACTCAATATCTCTTGTAATCTCACAGAGTGAAAAAGAACATTTGGTACACATGATCAGGGTTGTGATTTTACTTTGTGTGAATGATGTTTCAAGTTGGCCACATGGGGGCACTATAGGAAAGGAAAAACCATAGATGTCGTATTGCTTGCAACTGTGGATATAATAATAAAAAATTGCCGTCTGGCTAGTAGTAGCTTCAGTGCTGAAACCCGCTAAATGCTGCTTGCAGCTTTAATTATTATTATTATTATTAGGGGTTCTCCGGTAGGAGAAGCCCTATTGTTATTGTTAGTATTATTATTAGGGCTTCTCCGGTAGGAGAAACCCTATTGTTATTGTTAGTATTATTATTTTTATTATTATTACGGGTTCTCTGGTAGGAGAATGCTAATGCTAATATATACTTAAATTATTCTTCTCCTGAACCATGCATCGGATTTACCAGTAAATTTCCGGACAGTAGGCTATACTTCTGAACAGAACTCATAATAACTAGATGATATGTCAAAAATCGACTGATTTATGACTTCACAAAGTTAGCCCTTCACGCTAATGCTAATGACCACTATAAAAATAAACATAAAATCAACCATTACTCTGATTGACCGACTGTCTCATAGGTGTCTCAGAAGCCTCCCTATAGGGTGATAAGAAATATGAGATATGTTGCAAGATTGTGGAACATTGGTCAATAGAAGGTAGGTGATACAATGAAGTAACCAACTTCTATGCTGTCTGTAAAATATAGACCAGGTATACCTACCACAAAGAGACCTGACCCGATTCCTCCACAGAGGGCGCCACAGGCCATGCCCTAATAATATTTTCCGACAATTATGCCATTTCCACCCAGATTGACCTAGAATGATGATTTTTGTGTTCATGCCTCATTCCCCAGTTGATACAGCACCTATCATGTCCACTATCTTGGTGGTACACTCTTGAATGTTTTTTGTGGATTGTGGTCACTTTTGAGTGCCAACAATAGAAAGGAAGACCATTCTGTTTGGTGTGCTTTGCTGCTTCACCATTGCAGAGGGCCGACTCTTACGGTGGATGTCTGCTGGTCCAGCGCGCCTGCTGCCTCGGACGGATACAATCCATTTTCTATGAATAGCGTCAAGGTGTTGTTGACGGTTTCGCAAAGCTTCTCGGGAAGGTAGCGCATGGGCGTTTGAGCTGTTCCGGCGTGTCAAGACGTTGGGCCATGATCAATATTATGTAAATGAATCCAGCTAACGCCAGGCGTTTATCCAATGGAAGTAGAGTCTTTCATAAACAAGAGATGGTCTTCCATTTTGCTCTATTGTTGTATTGCAACGGCACATGTGAAATAGTTTTGCTCCATGTGAAACGTTCTGCTACCAACTGAAGAAAAAGCAAATTATAGCGGGGGATAAGCGCAATAAGGATTGGAGGATGGTGGAAATTGTTGGTGACTCAGGTCAGTTTTATAAGTTAGCTTTGTGGTGTTAAATATGCTGTGTTTATTTAGCATTGAGTTGTTTGTTTTATATGGCAGCACCACAGAAATACTTTGCCTGCTAGCATAGTGCTCATTATAATGTGTTTTTATTTTGCCCATGTTTTTATTTGCCCAAATAATTTTGGTTGGTTTCATGTTAAATTAAAAAAAGTTCATGAAGAGATGTCAACACAGCCCTCCCCCACCAAAAAACAAACACCCATAGCGGATACGCCCATAAGCAGCCATCTTGAGCAAGGCGCACGTTTGCAGGCAAATTCGACCCGGAAGAGTGGACATCCACCGTTATATGATTCTGCTTATCATGTGCTTGGTGGATTTTGGGGTGGTGTGAGTCACTTGAAAACAAATTATCTGTATGGATAAGGAGTGTCTCGTTTTCATTAATGACATCCCAGCGTACTTTGCGGCTGTTCAATTTGTTCATGTTTATGTTTGTTGTAATTGATGAGAAGGTAACAGAGCTTTGTTTTTTGTGCCATCTAGGGATATTGGAACACTCTTGAATGATTTTTGGGGATTATGGTCATTTTTGGGTGCGAACCATAGAAAGAAAGACCATTGTGTTTGATGTGCTTTGCTGCTTCATGTCTTCTCAGGAATCATAGCGCTCTGACTTTAAATTTTATTTTATTTTATTTTATTTATTTATTTATTTTTTGCCTGTTTCTGCTAACCATGTGCTTGGTAGATTTTGGGGTGGCGTGAGTTCCTGGAAAACAAATAATTGTTGTGGGTGTATAGACCACCAATATCTGCTGTGTAGACAGGTGCCCCTGACTTCTCCACCAGGGGTGCTTCAGGACGTAGTTCATTTAGCTAATATAAAAAAGATGGTGTTTCCATCTTGCTTCCTGCAGTCTCTAGGCCACACTTCAAAACAGGGCTAGCCATGAAACTAGTTGCTGTCAAAAATCGCCCGAACTATGGCTTGACAAAGTTAGCCCTTTGTGCTAACTCCAATGACCACTATAAGAATTATTTTAAAATCAACCCATAGTCGGATTCTCCCGACTGTTGGTGTACACGTGTGTCATATGTGCCTCTCTTTTGGGTTCTAAGGAATAGGAGATAAATTGCAAGATGACAGAGCTATGACATCAGTAAAATCTATTAATTGTAAGTACATTTGGCAGTAGGAGGAAGATGATAAAATGATGTAACCAAGTTCTATGCTTTCTTTTTCTCTTTGTCACACACACACACACACACACAGACACACACACACACAGAATCTTAGTGAAACAATAAAAATTAATCTGATTGACCTGGCTAGCGGCATACATGTCTTATACGTCTCCCTTATAGGGTGTTAAAAGTTGAGACTTTTACATGTAATTTTCTATATTTCAGAAAGATTGTACATTTCAGTTACCAGGAAGCAAAAGAATTACCTGTTTTCCACAGACTTCAATACGCTGTTTACAAAAATGAACTGTATAAAGGATTATTTCTTTTTTTTTTTCTTTTTTATTTGTGATATCCCAGCATGCTTTGCGGCTGTAATGTTTGTTGTAATTGATATGAGGGTGAAAGAGCTTTGTTTCTTGTGCCATCTTGTAATGTATGCACATTCTTACACTTTTGAAGGATTTTTTGGGGATTATGGTCATATTTGTGTGGCAACCATAGACAGGAAGACCATTCTGTTTGGTGTGCTTCGAATGAACTATGACTTCATAAAATTAGCTCTTTATGTTAACTCTGATGGCCACTGTTCAAATTACCTTAAAATCACCCGGTTGTCTGATTGACCTGATTGTTGGTGTGCAGATGTCTCATTTATGCCTCCCTATAGAGTTGTGAGGAATAAAAGATCAATTTAAAGATGGTGGAACAATGGCCAGAGTAAAGAGGTGGTTAATTTAAGTCCATTGGACAATAGATGGTAGGTGATTCAATTAAGTAACCAAGTTCTATGCTGTCTGTATCTCTTTGTCACACACACACACACACACACACACACGGTGAAACATTAAAAAAACATACTTGCAGTGTTTTACCACTGCGTTTTCCATTACCACTGTTTTTGTCTATGGCCTTAGAGAGTTACTGTTGAGTCAGAATTCTGTATGACCATGCACATACAGACACAAGTGTCCCCTGCCAGACTATTTTCCTATGCTTACCCTATTGACCAACTTCTATAGGGTATCTGTCTATCTCTATGTATATTACAGCAGCACTTTCTTAGCCAACCACTTCCTAGCCAATTACTCACTAGGGTACAAAGAATCCATATAAAGTTTCAATTCATGGTGGAAAATAGAGGGTTCAGCCAGCAGCACTTTCTAGGTCACCCACTCCACTGGCTCCAGTGCAAGACTCTACACCTGAATATGGCCAATGCAAATTGCCTTATAGCATAAAAACTGGACATTGTGTGGTGGAACATGGCTTTTGAGAATTACTCGCTAGGGTATAAATAATCCATATAAAGTGTCAATTCTTGGGGACAAATAGAGGGTATAGCCAATAGCACTTTCTTAGCCACCCACTCCATTGGCTCAAGTTCAATATACTGTAAGCCAAATACAGCTATGCAAATTGCCTTATAAAAAAAGAACTAGACGTTGTGAGGTGGAACATGGCTATCGAGAATTACTCACTAAGGTATGAAGAATCCATATAAACTGTCAATTCATGGGGGAAAATAGAGGGTTCAGCCAGCAGCACTTTCTAAGTCACCCACTCCATTGGCTCCAGTGCAAGACTCTAAACCTGAATTTGACCAATGCAAATTGCCTTATAACATAAAAATTGGACGTTGGGTGGTGGAACATGGCTTTCGAGAATTACTCACTAGAGTATAAATAATCCATATAAATACTAACTGTCACAGTGTCTGACCATGTCTGACCTTTCCAGCTTGTAACTGGTGACCTATATCACTATCCTTGCCATATAGGAGAACCCCTTCAATAGAAGGTAAGTGATACAATGAAGTAACCAACTTCTATGCTGTCTGTAAAATATAGGCCAGGTATACTTACCACAAAGAGACCTGACCCGACTCCTCCACAGGGGGCACCACAGGCCACGTCCACATTCTGTTTTTTCACATTGATGCCAATTCCACCCCGATTGACCTAGACTGCTGATTCTTTGTGTACATGCCTCATTCCCCAAAGGGTACAACTATGCCTCAAGGACCTATCATGTCTGCCATCTTAAATATTTTGTACAGTGAACATTTCTTGAAACCTATAAAAATCTACATAAAATCAACAATAACCCTGATTGACCTGGCAGTCGGCAACAATGTGTCTTATACATGGCTCCTGATAGGGTATTCACAGTTACGAGATAAAATACAAGATGGCGGACAAAATGGCTGACCAGTGTATAACAAATTCAAGAATAAAATTAATGTGTGCATTACATTAGGGCACAATGAAAATATACACCATGTACACGTTACACAGATACCGGACCTGATTCCTCCTCAGGGGGCACCACAGGCAACGCCCTTATTAACTTTTTTCAGAATGACACTATTTGCACCCCGATTGACCTAGAATGCTGATTCTTTGTCTACATGGTCTAATTCCTCAGGATGTGCAACACTGCATCAAGAACCAATCATGTCCGACATCTTGGATATTTTGTACAGTGAACATCATATGAAACCTATAAAAATGTACTCAAAATCAACAGTAACTCAGATTGACCTGGCAATTGGGATACCTGTGAATTATACATGTCTCCCTATAGGGTGGTAAAGGCTAAGAAATATGTTACAAGATGGTGGACAAAATGGCTGACCAGTGTAAAACAAATGGATACATTCACTTCATGTGTGCACAACATTATGGCATAATGAATATACAGACTAGTTATATCACCCACACAGACACCCAACCTGAATCCTCCACAGGGGGCACCACAGGCCACACGTTAAAGCATTTCTTCCACAATTATGCCATTTCCACCCCGATTGACCTAGACTGCTGATTCTTTGTGTACATGCCTCAGAATGCACAAAATAGCATCAAGGACCTATCATGTCTGCCATCTTGGATATAATTTACAGTGAAAATTTCATGTAACGTATAAAAATCTACATAAAATCAGCAATAACTCTGTTTGACCAGTCCAGTGGCATATATGTGGCTAATAGATCTCTCTCTATAGCGTGTTTAAAACTAAGAGAAATAATACAAGATGGCGGACAATATGGCTGACCACAGTAAAAAATATATGAAAGTGCTTACCATGTGACTTTCTGCTGCCATATGCTTACAATGTTTATATGACTGCTTCACCATGCTCACCATGTCACAGGAGAACCCTATCCCATGGTTGTTTGCAACTATATTTTTTTCCTTGAAACTGTTGAATAACTCAAAGTCCTTGGTGAAAAGTGATATAAATTGGACCACTGAAAATATAGATCATGTCTACCTACCACAAAGAGATGCGACCCGATTGCTCCATAGGCGGCGCCACAGGCCAGGCCCAAATTCAGTTTTTTCACAATGATGCCATTTCCACCCCGATTGACCTAGAATGCTGATTCTTTGTGTACCTGCCTTATTTCTCATGATGAACAAAAAAGCCTCAAGAACCCATAAAAATCGCCATCTTGGATTTTTCTGTATGATGAAAATTTGGCTAAACATAAAAATTATCTTAAAATCAACAAAAAGTCTGACTGACCTGCCCTTTGGCTGACAAGTGTCTCATACATACTGCCTTTTAGGGTGATAAGGAATAAGAGATACATTGCAAGATGGAGGACAAAATGGCTGACCAGTGAAAAACAAATGCATCCACACAACTTGTGTGCATTATATCATGGCAAAATTATATAAATTGGACCACATAAAATATAGACCATGTATACCTACAAACAAAGAGACCTGACATGATTCCTCCACAGGGGTGCCACAGACCACGCACAAATGAACTTTAACCCTAACCCTATATGGTGGTAAAGGCTAAGAGATATATTACAAGATTGCAGACAAAATGGCTGACCAGTGTAAAACTTATGGATACATACACGTCATGTGTGCATTACCTTTTGGCACAATGAAAATACAGATCAGGTATATCATCCACACAGACACCCAACCCGATTCCCCCACAGGGGGCGCCACAGGCCACACCTTAATGCATTTTAAGGTGTGAACAGGCCAGCGGCATATATGTATTTAAGAGATCTCTCCCTATAGCGTCTTTAAATCTACGAGAAATAATACAAGATGGCGGACAATATGGCTGACCACAGTAAAAAATATATGAAAGTGCTTACCATGTGATTATTTCTGCTGCCATATGCTTACAATGTTTATATGACTGCTTCCCTATGCTCACCATATCACAGGAGAACCCCGTCCCATGGATGCTTACAACTATATTTATTATTATTATTTATTTATTTTTTCCTTGAAACCGCTGAATAACTCAAAAAGTCCTTGGTGAAAAATGTTATAAATTGGACCTGTGATGGTAATTCCATCGATAGGAACTGTTAATGGAAGTAAGTACAGAGACAAAATTCTCTTGGCATAATTAGCAGATAGAGAGACACGTCAAAAGCTTACAAAACAAATCTGTGAGGAATCTCTGAGGATAATCCCCGAACAGTCAGTATTTATTACAGTTAAAAGGGGTGTGGTAAGATACTGCCCAGCTGTCAACAATACATAGGTAATACCCAAAGGGCGGGCTGTCCCCCCCCACCTAAGGATACTGTAGGTGACCTATTCTACTCAGAAGGGACACACACCATCTGGACAAAGAACACATACACAGATTGATGAATAACTGTTGCATTGTGGGATTGTTGTCGTGCTGCACGCTGCTTGCTGTTACCTACCTGGCTACCTGCCAAACTTTTTCGAATTTACTCTTTGTAAACTAATTGGTTAAATTCTACTTTAAGAGTTTACCAACGCAATATTTTTATCTGTTGACCTTTTTACCCAACTTTTCTACACCGGGACTCTATTTGGACATAATTAA
>JACXGI010012561.1:0-22513 GCA_016801175.1 Esox masquinongy | reverse complement strand
AAAACACAGTAGTAATAACTACGTACATTACTCTATAATTAATTATCAGCAAAAGTCAATGCTGGGAAAAATACAATACATAAAATAAACATCAAGATTTATTTAATGAAGGCAACAGAAGGGGTGACTAGTTATTTACAATACTATTTGAAGAGGTAGGGTTTCAGATGTATTCTGAAAATCTATAGAGATTCTTATTTTTATTTCATTCATCCTTTATTTAACCAGTAAAGGACTCACTGCGATTAAAAATCTCTTCTACAGCAGTATCCAGGCCAAGACGGGCATCAACAAACAAAAACTAATTTAAAACAGACAACACAAACATAGTGAAATCAAAATTCAGCAACCATACATCCCAGCAACCAATAAAAAAAACAAATACAGCAACAATTAAAAAAGACGCAACCTTTTCAAAGCACTGACAACTAGATAGGCCCTCCTCATATATTTTCAATTTGTTTTTAAAAGCACCCAGTGCTACAAGCTCCTGCAGTTTTCGGTCAGATTGAAGACCATTCCAGGCTGTAGGAGCAGCAACCCTAAAATCTTTTCTGCCCATCTCCGTGCACACAGTAGGAAATGACAGTAAATAGAGATCCTGTGAATATAAGCAATAGCTTTTAGAACTGTATTTCCTGAAGATATAGAGGGGAAGAAGAGCAGAGGGGAAGAAGAGCAGCTTTATCTTGTCATAGTTGAGCTTGCGGTGGAGTGCCAAGCTAAGCAGTGATGACTGCCAGACATACAGAGATGTGTGTCGCCACCTGATTGTAACAAAGGGGAAAGAGAAAATTAGTTGAGTGTCATCCCCATAGCATAGATAGGAGAAACCATGTGAGGATATGACTGAGCCAAGTCACTTGGTGTATAGAGTGAGGATGACAGTAAATTCATTGACAGTAAATGCTTGTATTGAAAAATCTTTTCCCTTCCTCCTTCCAGGCTGTATGTTGTGATGACCACGTGCACTGCTGCCCTCATGGTAAGATATGCAACATGCCCGCTCAGACGTGCGACGACCCCTCAGGAAAGTCATCTGAGCCCTGGCTGGAGAAGGTTCCTGCTGTGCCTCAGAAAGGTAAAAGGCCAGCAGAAGTTCCCTGTGACTCTTCCCATGCGTGTCCTGATAACACCACCTGCTGCAAGACAGAGACAGGAGAATGGTCGTGCTGTCCCTTACCTGAGGTAGGAAAAGAGAGGTGGTGTGTTACTACTGATATGGAGAGAGAAATGTATGAATGGACTATGCACTTTGAATATTATGACTGCCCTGTGATGATGATGTGAGATTATGTATAGTTAACAAAGAAGCACTATTTATGGTCTTTATGGCATCCCCATTCTGTACTCTGGTCACCTTTCCTATGCCATCCTAAGAGATTGAATCAGCTTAGATACGATCTTTCATCAAAGAAGCTATACACCCGGAGAGAATAACAATATTTCTCCAACTGTGAATATTTACAGTATTTCTGCTACAACCAATATGCCTACATCCCCCTATAAAGGTGTGTGACAGTCTCAAATTTACAATAAAATCCTGTTGAATGAACAATCATTTCCCACCCTCCTCCCAGGCTGTATGTTGTGAAGACCATGCTCACTGTTGCCCCCATGACACCACCTGTGACCTGGCTACCCTAATGTGTAACGGCGCCTCCGGGCCGGTGCCCATGGTGGGCAAGGTTCGTGCCTTCACAACCCCGGCACCGCACCATGAGGAGTCACACACCGAAGACCAGGGGGAGCTCTCAAATGACATTCAGATGCCTAAGAACGATGAAGAAGGTGACCAGGTGGCTAAGATACAATGTGATTCCCACACCACCTGCCCGAAGGACACCACCTGCTGCTTTATCAAATCGACCCAGAAATGGGGCTGTTGCCCACTGCCACAGGTGACTTACAGCAGTACAGTTAAGGATGTCCTTGACTCCAAGTGAGGACTCCCAGTAAGTTGCCATAGAAACGAAACACCTCTCTCACGCTTTTCCCGCTGTCTCCTCCATTTCCCAGGCAGTGTGCTGTGCAGATGGAGAGCACTGCTGCCCAAAAGACTACAAGTGTGACATGAGCATGACAACGTGCACTAAGGGTGAGGTTGCGATTCCGTGGTACAACAAGCTGGCGGCTCAGTCCGAGGACTCTTCCCAGGCATCGCCCGCCTCGTTGAGGTGTGATGCCCAGAGCAGATGCCCCGAAGGCGCCAGCTGCTGCAAACTTTCCACGGGACACTGGGGCTGCTGCCCTCTACGGCAGGTGTGTCCATGTGACCGCGTGAGCGCGTGTCGGTGTGCGCACGCCTCCGGAGAACCCCAGAACCAGTTCTACCGTGCCGTCGCACACGGGGCGCATCTTTCATGTCATTTCTCTTGTCTCCCTCCCAGGCTGTGTGCTGTGGCGACGAGGGTCACTGCTGCCCACAAGGCTACAGCTGTAACCTGGGCACAGGGACCTGTCAGAAGCTAATGTTATTTCAGTTCCAGACGGTACCGTTAACACAAGTGTCTGCACCTGAGCCCCTGACACCTCAGGGGAAGGAGATCCACTGCGGGGGGACGTTTGTCTGCCAGGGTCAAGAAACGTGCTGCAAGATCTCCGCCACTACATGGGCCTGCTGCCCTGCTGCAAACGTAGGATACAAACCGTCGCTCTGTCAGACACAAACACTTCTGTACACGAAAAGTGTTGTTGTACACGTGTTACGTTGGTGTACTACTTTTGGTTCAAGAATAGGAGATCTACTCTCCTATTGGACAGTCAAATATGACGTGTCTCATTGCCTCCTCTACACCTCTACCAACTCTCCCATTTCACTCTCTCTTCCGTCTCTGACTCATTTCCGTCTCCGGCTCCGTCTGTCCCCCTAGGCGGTGTGCTGCGACAACATGAAGCACTGCTGCCCGACAGGTTACACCTGTGGTGAGGGAGGGAGCTGCGTCCAGTCCACTGGGTTCAACTGGGCCCACTGGCAGGTGTTCTTCTCCAACAAGAAGAAAGCCCTGCGTGTGTGAAAACGTTGGGCTGGACCAATGAATCTAACGGCTGGAATGACTCCACCCCTACGTGCACTGCACCAATGAAGGAATGCGAGGACCTCATCTAACTTACAGTAGATCAAGTTCTGTTTTTAAAAGCAGGATGTTGAGATACTGTAGGCACCTAAAAAGAAGGAATATATTGTACTAGCAATTGGCTTCTTGAAATAACCATGCTTGCTTATGCGCAGAAACTATCTAGGAAGGACTCTAAAAATTAGGTATCAGTGCTCAATGAGCTTTCAAAATTGTTGTTTGTGATTCAGGAAAGGATAAGAATGTGGTGAAAAACAATTGACATTGAATAACAATTAGTGTTAACTGCCTTGCTCAGGGACAGAACAGGTGTTTAATCTTACCAGTTCAATCTAACAACATTTCAGTAACTGATCTGATGCTCTCACCCCCAGGCTACTTGCCACCATGAATTGTCTGAGACGTTTACTCAAAAGGTCAGATTAATTTGAAAACAATGTGTTTTTGCAGCTTGGTGGCTCTGTGACTGTTGTTCCCTTTTAGTACTTAGGAAATCATGCAGGATGCCTGACCATTTGTTTATACACATTTTCACTCAGCTCCTACTAGGAATGGATTTTCCCACTTTGTGTTTTAAGATTAATTTAAGGTAAATGGAATGTGAAATAATCTGGTAATAATCAATAGTGGCTTTTGGTACCAAATGCATTACATTTGCAGTTGTATTTGTTGTGATTGTCCTAAGCTGAAACGTGGAAATAAAAATATTTTTATTGACAAATAAACTGTATGCAATTTATGGTTTGTAATCTAAATTAGAATCACCTTGATTTGTTGCATATTTACACATACTGAGAACTATACTTGGTGTAATGCGCTTGAAGACAACATACAGGGAGAGAATACACGAAATATACACAAATTTGACAAACAATTATATACATTGGGTGTTGACTCAATAAGATATGATCTGAGTTAAGCATGTTATTATACTGAGTTAAGCATGTGCAGAAGTCTTAGGCACCTGAAAGTCAAACTAAGGCCATTTATTTGGGTAGTAAGTGTTTTAATGAATGAATACACACACACACACACACATATATATATATACATATATATGAGGAACAGAAGGGTTAAAATTAAGAGACCATTGCAAATTGAATGCTTCTGTTCCTCACTCAAAACTTTCCATTTTCAACTTTTTTGGAAATGAAAGAAAAAGGTGCAGTGGTCTCTTCATTTTTTCCGAAGCTATATATATATATATATATATATATATATATATATATATATAAACACTTACAAAAAAGACTTTAGTCTCGGCTTTCAGGTGCCTAAGACTTTAGCACAGTAATGTACACATTTGTACAGTTCCAGCATGCATCTAACAATGTAGTTCCAGGGAGATGAGCAGAGTTTGGTTGCAGTATAGTAGTATAGATCACAGCGTTGACTCAATATATTTATCCCCAGGTTGTGCCATTAGGCTTAGTAAGAACTTAAGTTATAAATGTGTGTCTGGATAAGAATACTACAGGTAAAAATGAACATTCAGTGTCTGGCAGCCGCAACAACAACAGAGAACTCAGAAATGTCCAAACCTTGGCAGTGATTTAAAGACAAGTGGGAACTAGGTGTTGTTGTACCTAGGTGGAAATGTGGGGGAAAAAATTGCGCCTCATTGGAACTTCAACTCCGGAAACTGAGACTGGTTCCTCAACTCTCTTCATCTTACAATCGCTCTAACTTCCTGATTCTAGATGGTGACGTGACGTATTTTTTTGACCTAGTTATTTTCCCGAGTTATTTGGACAGGATCGGTCTCGCGAGAGCACACCTGCAACTCTTGTCTGGCCTTCTAGGACGCTGATAAAAAAAAAGTTGCTGCTGAGTGTCAGCGGCAATTTTTCTATTGGATGTTACTTTTCAAAAAACCTCCACTCACAGACTTGTTGAAGGCGGGCTCAGTGTGGTATCACTATTCCTTCCAACTGGATTGAAAACATTTCACAAATTCTTTCTACCTCATCCATACTTTTATATTTCGGCAGAAGTTTGCGACAGGAGCCACATACCGCTTAAGCCATCGTTCAGCGTTACCGGTCCTATTATATCTTCTAAAGTGAGTGTGTAGTCCAGTTGCAATAACGACGATTTACCTAGGAAAAGGTCATGTTTGTTTAACAAACACTGATATGGTTCACCACAAACACGACATCCACAGATTTCGTTTTATTTGGCGATTTTGATTTCACTTAGCTAGCAACTGTTGCACTAAATGTATTTTTGTGTTTTGAGACGTTTTTCCCACACCTTTGCAACAAAAATCCTATAGGTGTTCCCCATTTGCAATGGTCTGATTTAAGAAGCTAGGACAGGATCAGATTTTTACATCAGGGGCAAATTAGCATTCAGAATTCAAGCCAAGTTTTAAATAAAGCCCTGTGTATAGCCCGTGATATTTGCACTGGCTAATAGGGTTGCCACCCGTCCCGTATTTGACACTTAAATCTTATCAGCGTCTTGTGAGCGACATTAAAGAAACACTTCCGGGTCACGAAAATTAGGAAATTTTCAAAATAAGAGAGACCAACGTATTACTTCAAAACTGACATTAATTGAGTTTATTAATTGTTTAAGAAAATGTACCTCTCAAAACATTCACAGTAATTCATATTTGATCATATTTAAGAGCAATTTCAATAAAAAGTGGGTATTAAAACACATTCCAAGGGCAAAATTCAGACAATGCCATTGACTGAATATGGAATACATATTGCCTCGTAGATCATAAACTATTGAATATTCCACAGAGAAAGCAATGTAGGAAATGTTCAGGAGTGTGTAGAGTAAGACAAACCTGTGTAATCATGGGGAATGGTGTGCTACATCTAGCAACACAATATATTCCACACCCTTTTTTGGCACCAATGCAAAACACTATAATAGACTGTATATTGACTCATACAGAATAAACTATTCTATACGCCACAGTGAATTTATTGTAGAGAATGCTCAAGAGACTCTATAGAGTGATTATATGCAAAAGAATCAAGGGGCACTGTGTATTTGCAATTGTTGCTGGCATTTTACTCCGCCCATACCATTGGCCACAATGTAATTTAATGGATATGAAATACATATTGACTCGTACAGAAAAAAATATTCTATACGCCGCAGTTTTTTCTGTGTGAGTCAATATGTATTTCATATCCATTGAGTATCCACCAGAGGCGTTGCTAGGATCACAATACATTCGGGGCTTAGCCACCCCCCACCCCCCGGGACAGAAAGTTCAGGGTTTTGAATGTGCATCCTGGAGGAAAATGTGATGTACATGCTTGCGGCCTACACGTCTACATTGTCATAATGCGCGATCGGAAACATAGATGAATAGATCAGGGGCTATTTTTTTATTATTATTATTTTTGGTCAATTTGAGATCCGGGGCTTATAACTCATCCGTTTAAATGATATTAAGTCTTATAATTAGGAGGCGTGGGCTATTGAGTGGCAGGTGTGGTGCTGGCGCTGGCACTCGTGTCACTCCTAGCGGTTAGTCCTTTCTGGTATCGCCTCAGTTTACTCCAATCACTGAACGACTCGTAACCATACAGTCTGTGCACATAACTTAAATTATGTGAAAATCTAATATCTAATCTGCAAGTTTTTTACAGTCTCGACAATATCTAGAGTTGCAAAAGTACCACCTTTATAAATTAAAAAAACGCTGAAGCATTTTAAGCATTTCAGTTTTGTATAGTTTCAGGTTAACTTGCCTCAAGTGTAAGTTGGTAACGTTACGGTGACTGGCTACCAACCGCCGTCTAGCAACCACTAGCAACGCAGAGTAGCATACTGGTAGCATTTAGCCTAGCTTCTTAGCCTTTGCTAACTTGGTAATGTCGCGCTAGGTGGGCGTTGTTTCAGCAACCAGGCACCTCAGCTGCACCCACGCACCACCTCTTAGTCCATTTTTGGTCATCCAGGAGTTAGACCGAGTGACGCGCTGCCAAGATGGCAACGGCCATCTCCGCCAAAAATGAGCTTCAAAACGGGTATTCAGACACCTATGGGTGACGTCACGGTTACTACGTCCATATTTTTATACAGTCTATGATTGTCATAAACGTCCCATACACAATAATTAATAAAGTAAAACAGGAAATAGTAAGGCAAGCAAATCTATTGTAGGATGAGTCCTGCGCCTGCGTCTCTTTTCTGTGTCAAATACTGTCTGTGCAGATAACTAGGATACTGTCACGGTTGTTTACTGCAGCGTTTTGAAAGAAAAACAGCTACTCGACGCTGCAAAGAGTGATAAAAAATACACATGGCAAAACACAGGAAGAGGGAAAGCTGTTTACTGTTGTTACTGGTCCACAAAAACGAACAAAAAAAGGACTTTTAGACTTTTTAATAGTCTTTCTAATTAGACTTTCTATTAAACTTATGACTGTGGAAGAGGGTTGAGTAAAAGAGTAGATTTCAAGTTTAATAAATTGTTCAATCCATTTAGCTTGTTCAATCCATTTAGTCCTTTATTTTTTTGCATGGAATGTGGCAACCCTAGCAGTAAAACTCGATCACTAAGAAGTATGCACTAATGCTAGGTTCAAATGACAGAGCTTAGATACTGCTTTATATCTATTGTTCAAATGGCAAGAAGGGTTAAAACCAGAGATTTTTAATAAGAGATTTCTATTAACCATCTCTGTTTACCACTCTATTCAACAACAAACTCCACTCACCCAAGTGCATACCCCATACTGACATGAATCAAACTTCCTCATCCCAGACAGAGTGGTTAGTAAAAATAGTTGGCCCGGACCCATGCTAGTAACTAATTCAAGAGGCTGATATTGGAAAATGATTGGTTAAAATGTAGTTAAAATAGATGCTGTTATTTCAGTCAGATGGCTAGCTAGCTAGCTACAGTAGCTACACTGTAAAAAAAAAAAGTGTAAAAAAACTGTAATTTTCTGGCAGCTGGGGTGCCGGAAAAATACCGTTAAAAAAACAGATTTATGTTGTAAAACTGCATAGCTTAAAATTACATTATTAATCTGTAGAAATACGAAAATGTACTTTACTTCAAATAAAGTATATTGATGTAATTTCACAGCAAGAACCCATTTTCTTCCCCAAATTTTCCCTTTTGTTGCTGTCATCAATGGCTTTTAAAAATGTTTGTTCTTCAAATTTAATGCATTTATGCATCAGCTATTTGTATTTTGATGACTCACGCCTTACCGACTTCTACCAGACAAAATGTTGGCAGACATATGCAAGAGTCCGAGCTCCCGAAACAATTCATATAAAGCAGCAAATCACACCAAATAGAATCGTCTTCTTTTCTATTGTTGGCACACAAGACCATAATCCCCCAAAAACACTCCAAAGGGTAACACTGTACATAAAGAACAAGATGGCAAAGCTCTGTCACCTTCATATCAATTGCAACAAACATAAACATTAACAAAATGAACTGCCACAAAACATGCTGGGATATCAAATAATAAAACAGAAATACTCCGTATTTATACAGTTTTTTTGTAAACTGTGAATAAAAGTCTGTGGAAAAACAGATAATTGTTGTGTTTCCTGATAACAGACTTCTCCAGTTATTTTACAGGACAAATGTTAAATGAAGGTTTTAATTGGTAATTTAAAACAGAATTTTACTGTCATTCTGAAATACAGAGAATTACTTGTAAAATTTAAAGTAAATTACCGTAAAATAACATTTATTTTTTACAGTGTAGCCAACCAGCTAATTCGCTCAATACAATATCTCGTGGTGTGGAGCTAACTAGATAGCTAGTGTTGCCAGGTCGCGTGAAAAGCGCGGATATGGCAACCTGGGATAGCTACTGTGTTAGCCGCTGGCAACAGTAATTTTATAAATAGTAAACTAGCTAGCTATTAAGTAATCCTAATAAAAATATTGCCAGGCAACTATTTCTCCTAACTTTTGCCCAGATAGCTATAACGTAGCTACTGTTGTGTAGATGGTCTGAGCCGTTAGTAATTAATAGATAATATATTTTATCATTTTAATCAGTCAGTAATTAGGTGCGGTGAAATACGAAACACATAATGCCGGTAAGATTATACTTTCAATCTTTGCTTTGCAGAGAGTAGTGAAACAGACAGGGATGAGGAACACATTGATGTTGAAGAAGGCTGCAGGAATGGACAGTTAGTGCTTTGGTAGTCCAAGTCATATATTTTCTTGATAATAATGGCATATGTTTGCCTTATCTATTGAAGTGGCTAAAGGAAGTGTAGTCAAATACATATACTTTCAACCTTGCTTTGCAATGAGTAGTGGCATACACACTGAATATTAGTTGTTACTATTGTGACAGTTTTGTACATTTATGTCAGTTATGTACATTTAGAAATAGTTTATTATCACATACTGTATATCAACACTAGTGCACTATAGCAGTTTATAAAACATATTTGCAGTGCAGCTCATATGAGATAATAAACATGTCATCAAAAAATTTCAAATTGTATTTTTGTGAAATTGGTCCAGTCCAAATGAACTATTCTGGGAGGAATGACCTGATGTGAATTTTGTGTAATTTACAGAAATAATTTTATTCAAAAACGTGTGCCACAAATTTCTGAACAAAATCTAATTGATGGATGTTTTGATTGAGATATTACTATTTAAAGCTCCTCTGGGTCTTTGAGGACTCAAGGGGTCTTCCATGACATCCTGTTTCGCTGGATTTTAAATACAAGGTGATGACATACAGGTTCAAATCTCTTAAATCATCCAACAAAATAGGAAAGACCAGAGAACACAAAAATTAAATGAGACAAAAGGTTCTTGAGCTTCACAAGTCCGGCAATGGCAATAAAAAGACATCTCCACTGTTTGGGCAATAATTAAGAAATGTAAAACAACTAAACCTGTGATGAACCTGCTTGGAAGAGGACATATGTTTAGTTTCCTCCACGCACAGATGTTTAATTGGCAAATACTTTTCCAAGGATCAGAATTGGAGAATTGCAGAAGTAGGTTTTATCTTGGGGTCACCAAGTCTCCAAAACTACAATTAGACACCACCTCCATACAAACAAGTTATTTTGAAGGGTTACCAGAAGAAAGCCTCTGCTGTAACCAAACCACAAATGTAAGAACCTGAAGTTTGCTACAAGTCATTGGAAAATTGTGCTTTCTGGCATCAAACACCAGTAGTTGGTTTGGCTTAGGTGTCATGGTCATTCAGAATATATCCAATTTTTTTTGTTTATCAGACTTTATCATATATATATTAATCAATAAATTATTTTCCATTTTTGGCCTAGATAAGAGGAATTATCCATTAGAACAGGCTGCGTTTACATTAACACAAAAACCTCAGTAGTAGTTAAACCTAAGTATACATTTTGATGTTAAAAAACAAACAAACACTGTCCTTCCATACATGAATACATTGAGATGCACTTCAGTACAGCACATAGCTTTTAAACATTGTGTCTGGTAGGAGTCAGGTTAAGGAATGTACAATTTCCTGTACATAAGAATAGAAACAGAGCTTAGTACAATAACAATGTACACCGAGAGAGAATAGAAAATGAAGTCTGAGAATAAATAGCACTTAACAAGATTACAACTTATAAGTGGGGTGGGAAAAACCATACAAGCCAATACATGTCACTTGTGAAAACAACCTATCAAACAATTTGACTAATTCTATATTTTTAGTAAATTCAGCTTTTCAAGATATGCTCCAAGTAATTTATATGCTATAGGACGATATAAAGATTTCAGTTCGTGTTTTTCTTTCATTGACAGAACAAAAATGAAACAAAGGAAATTATCACATCCCACAATAATCTTACATTTTGGACAATTAAATATATTACAATTACATAGAAGAGATATAGTTTATAGCATCATATTTTAATCTAAGAATCACTCATTTTAAACAGTAAAGCAGCAGCAGTTAATACAGGGTCTTCACATTACTCACCTTCTTAAGACACGTTATGCAGGATCTGGGAGTGACACTAGGCCCTACTGATCATTCGTTTTTCCAAACAAGTGTGACACCTCTAGAATGTTTACCTCGCTTGTACATTCATGAGGGAGGGCAAACACTCCTAGCTTGACCTGAGTGCATTGAATAGGTGTCCACCAGTCTTTTATGTACGCAACAAAAGAACCAGGAGCAACCACAGGCAAAAAGCACAGCTCTGTGAATAAACTGTATTAATCAATACTACTACTTCCATGTGGACCATCACAAATGGTCCTCATTTACAGTGTAGTGACAGTGCAGGACGCTAGTCAATTTTAGCTAATATATATAGAGTAATTACCCATTTAATGGGTATTCATCCACAGTATGTAATAACTGCACGAGACAAAGCTCTGAGCTACTGTATCTGATCTCCATAGGGACATGGCAGAAACCATCACATAAAGCCTGTGCTCCTTATGGGCGGTAATGAGCTCTCATGTAATGCAAAGTAAGAAGTAATCAGGATCTGGATATGCACCATTCCTAACGATATATTAGTTACACATTTGCTACATAAAATCATCCATGCACCTCAGCATTGCACACTCGGTTTTCAGTTGAACGGCTTTGCGTGGAATTCATGCCATGTTTTCAGACGGGATGCAAACGTATTTTTGGGGAGTAGAACGACCCAACATGCCCTAAAAACGACACCGTCAAAGCGGCATTAGCGCAAACCATTTTTGTCCCATAGCAGTTTCGACCCTCGAGCGACACCCAAACCAAGTCTTCTGGTTTATTACATTGTTGTTAACCCTTACACAGCCCTGTGTGTTGAAAGCTCGGCGTTGGGTGTCTCTCTCTGGACCCTTCTCAGAAGGCATCCTTGATGTTCTTGAGCTGCCGTACTGCCAGGTCAACAGGTAAGTTGAACCTGAGGTGGCTGATGCGTCCTAGGATGCGCAGGGCTCCCTCAAAGCCTGTCTGGGCCATGTAGCTCCAGTGCTGGTAGTGTGGAGCGACCAGCGCCCCTGACTTGCACAGCAGGTTCAGCCAGGACACCAGCCTCTGCTCGTTCAGAGCCATGCACACCAGAGCCTTGAACTCAGAGTCAGCGCCGCGCTTGTAGCGGTCGTGCTCCAGCAGCACCGTGTGAATGGCCCAGAGGAGAGACTGCTTGGGTGTGACCGTCACCGGACCGCCCGCAACAGGCAGGCTGAAGGACTGCGAGAGCTGGCGGGCCGGCGACTCCACGAAGGCCTTGCCATTTTTGGAGTGGTAGTATTTGACAAAGAGCTCCCAGGGGTGTATGGTGGTTGGGCCGGGTCGGTAGGGCAACAGGCAGGAGATGGGGGCCAGCACCAAGCTCATGCCCTGGGAGGGAGAGTACAGGCCGTGGGCTAGCAGGTCCCTCAGGGCCATAGCCAACTCCCTCCTGACCGAGGCTGTGAGCTCGTCCCGGGGGCCCAGGGCCAAGCTGCTGCTGTAACTGACCATGTGATCTACGGAGGGATGTCTGTGGGAGGCCTGCACTCGGACCCGGTCCACGGCCAGCTCCAGCCGCTGCAGCAGAGGGCCGTAGTCCTGCCCCCCATCCCCCTGCGACCACATGCCCTGGGGGACGTGGCCTGCCGTGCAGCCGAACTGGCTCATCGCGAAGATCTGCAGGACGGCCAGGGCCCGCTGGATCAGCTGTAAGCCTGTCTCCCTCATCTTCTGGGCCTGCTCAGGGTCCACTGTGGACGGGAGAAAAGAATCATTAGAACAGAGTCTTATTGTGAGTGATGCTGATGACAACGCTGGGTGATTACTGACTTTTCTTCCTTGCTCCAGGTGCTCTGGTGTTGGGCCCTGCAGTCTTTGGCTGCTGGTTAGGTCCACCGTCAGACAGAAGAGGGTTCCCTACTTCATCTATGGGTAAAAAAACAAAAACAAAAAATAGTATGGCGACAAACGAAGTGTGAACAGGCAGGGAACAATACCCAGAAGGAATGTAAAACAACAATTTTTTCACCTTGCGGTGTGTATTAGAGCACTGAAGACACCTAAGCAAAACCTTGATTCTGGTTCATCTCTAGGTTTCTTCCTAGATACTGACCCTACCAGGAAGTTTCTCCTAACCACTGTGCGTCAATATCTTTTTGCCGCTGGCTCTGGGGTTTTAGACTGTGTATCTCTATAAGCACTTTGTGACAACTTCTGATGTAAAAGGGCTTCATTAACATAAATGTGGCCACTGCCACCTACCCTGGATGAAGTTGATGAACATCTCAAGGTCCCTGATCTGGGTCTTCAGTTGGTCCACCAGCTGCTCCTTCACCCGGGCTGGGTTCACTATCTGAGCAATGGCAGCATCCACTCTCTGTCTCAGCTCCTCAGGCGTTAGGTTCCCAATGTCCTCATTGAAGTTCACATCCAGCTTCTTGATCAACTCATCAATGATTACCTGGCAGAGGAAGAGCAGACCTGTCATGAGTATTATGTAAAGCTATTATGACAGTAATAGTAAAAAAAAAAAAAAAAATCCCTAACCAAATGTTGTATTTTCTTATTGTTTGATATGCATCCTTGCTTTAGATCACATAGTAGCTGTTTTGACTGTATCAAACTGAGAGGAGATAAGATAGGCCAACGGAGAACACAAAACTCCATTCATATCATAAGCGAACAGAATTTTTTTTAATTTAAATGTAGTTTACAAACTAAGTGATTTGTCCATTGGTTAAATAGTACATAAAGAAAATTTTGTGAGCGTTCTAGTGCATGAACGTATTTCTACCTTCTGTCTCTCCATGACCACAGACTGGGGCAGTGAGTCATAGCTGCCCTCCTGGTAGGCAAAGCGCTCCAGGTCATCCAGCTGGGTTTTCAGCTGGACAATGAGCTCCTTCTGCTTCTCCCTCTGGACCTCCAGACGCTCCCGTTTCTCTCTTTCAGTCTTTGTGGAAAGAGCACAGGACACACTACATGTAAAGGGCTGAGGTGCACAAAAAGGAGCAGGAAGTGACAGGGAAGGTTCACACAAACATGGCCTTAGATATTATGTGTGTTAAAGTCAGAGAAATCCCAGACAGACTGAACAGACGCAGCAGAGGAACAACGAGCTGTAGCTGTACTCACCAGGCCCTCCTACAAGTACAGCATGTAGGCAAAAAGAAATGAGGAGAGAAACCTTTAATAAAAGACTGCATTAAAAAGCATGGTCTCAAAGGTAAATGGAAAGCTAGAGGAATTAAACGGGGACCAAGTGGTTTGGATCGCTTGTGCAGACAGAAGCTAGTA
Organism: Esox masquinongy; assembly: GCA_016801175.1. Classification (NCBI taxonomy): domain Eukaryota; kingdom Metazoa; phylum Chordata; class Actinopteri; order Esociformes; family Esocidae; genus Esox; species Esox masquinongy. Next base: position 8,229 of record JACXGI010012561.1, on the reverse strand, counting down.
TTACAGAGATACTGATCTTATGGAGGTGTGCTGGCTGAGGCTGTGAGTCACTTGTTGTGTTGACCAGACACCGACATTTTCTCTTTTCCTCTGGAGACTGCAGATCTCAGGGAACAATACAGAGGTAGAGCACGGTCGTGACATTTGAAGCCAAAGCCTTAATCAAACGCCTGGTAGCCGCCCAATTTAATTTCTTGTGAGCAATTTGACGAGATGGGGATACTGCTGCTTGTGTGCGTTTGTGTCTGTGAGCTTTGCTTCCCAGGGTGTCTGCATCTGTCTGAGTGGGCTTTCTCATGGCTGTCCCACAGACACCGACCTGTGACAAACAGGGCAGCCCAAACTAGTGACCATCACGTGACTCACCCCTGCCCTCAGGTCCCACCGATTGAACACGGTGTAGGCTACAGATGTTAGCAGAGGCCTACATTAGTGTCTCTTTCTGAGGTTTGGGTGATCATTTAAGCTCTGTGAAGCTTACACAATCACAAAGTCTCAAGAAAATTAGTCTTACAGAAAATGATAAACTAGTGATTACATTGCCAAATCTCCAAAAGGTCTGGCCGGATTTCTTGGAATAACCTTACTTACCGCGTTTTCAAGTTGTTTGGAATCCTGTGCCCTGCATCCCACAACGTGAGGGCATCCTTTGAACGCAAACTCCTCCAGTTCTACCAACATCCTCTCCTTTTCATCAGTCTGAGCGTGAACTATCTGCTTCAAGCGGAACTGCACCTGTGCGAAATGAGATGTCAGCGCGAGGAGCGAGGAATTCAGCAGGTCTTGTTCCTCCTCCAGCTTCTTTAATCGTTCAACCATCTCTGGCTCACCAGCCGCATGCGAGCCTTTCCTCGTTGGCTCGACAGAGTCCCTTTTCCTGTTCTCATCCTCTGGGCTGGCTACAGCACCGACAGGTGCCCATCGCTCGCCAGCGCCAGCAAAGGCAGCTTCGCTGTCCGAGGTAGACAATTCCTCAGTCGACATGTTTGAAAGATAATATAGATAGCGTTGTTCTTCGAAATGAAAGATATTGAAATTAGGCTTTCTTTTAACGTATTTCTCCACGGTTATATAATTGAAAATTTTTACTACGGATAAAGCAGGTGTATCGCCATCTTGAAAAATGATTCATACAAGTGATGTGCAGTTCGCGAACGATTCGTTCGTTTTGAACGAATCTTTTTAGTGACTCGGGACTCATCTGTCATGTTTTCTTGTGACTCGTTCAATTGTATCGTTCATTCGAACGTTTGACAGCGGATTTCTACAACATGATCACAGTGGAGTTCCGCCCAACCACGAAATACGCTTTTTCTTTTTCTTTCGCAAAGAAAAATAGACCACAACAGCGTTATAAAGACATGTTTGTAACAGATAATTTGACACATGGTAGGTCTAATATAATTAATATAGTAGTTGATTGTTATGATAAACACAGATGAAGTCGTACATTGAGCCTTTGCCTAAGTAAAAAAGACTATCGGTCAGTTATATTGTTCAATAGAACGGTTGTTTCGTTCATTTGAACGACTGGCAGCGGAGTACTACCCCGACCGCTGGCTTCCAGCTGAGTAGCCTACTCTCCGTCCAAAAGCTGTTAGTTTGATGTTCTCAAAGAAACGTTGATCAAGCAAGTAGCATGTTTGTAATAGACAATTGGACGCATGGCCTACAGTAATTTATTTTTGATTGTAATTATAAACATTGTTGTAATCATAGAGTAAAACAAGCGTTTACTTAAGTAGTTAAGACACGTAAAATGCTGTAGGCATTACTGACTGAAATGAACGTAATGACTCGAAAGATTATAACTTTTTTCTGAACGACTCGACAAGATCCGAGTCAGTAGAAAGAGTCGAACTTCACATCACTAATTCATACGTCAAAGTAGGAGGGGAGGTTTTCCTAAGTCCTAAACAGTGCAACGTCATCGTACAAGCACTGATCCAACTGGCTACAAGGAACAGGAAGACAGGTTTGTGTCTTTAATGACGTGAGGTCTGTTGTTCACCTTACCACAAAGGGTAAAGACAGCTTCCGAAAGTTGGAAAACCCACTTACATGGAATTTCTTGGGGTTTAAAATGTATTAATTCTAACCTAACTGGTAATACAATAAATAGTGCTATACCACGATATCCAAATCAGAATTTAAGCTTATAGCTTCTGTATTATAAATAATTTGGTAAATAATGCCTGTTCATAAATTTCGCTTGTCGTCACGACATTGTTTTAATGTGCATTTTGGGGCTGATGACCATTACAGTAGATGGGCTGATGTCATAATAGAGCCCCGATAAATTAGAACGGAGCAATTTGAAAGCCATCTTACCTGGGACCTGTTCTATAACAATCTACAATATAAACACATGGTAGAAGTGGCATTTCAGTTCTTATAACAGTCACATTTCCTTAAAATATAAATAGCCACTGTCATGCACAGCATAATGCATAAAATGACTACTTTTCAGAATATTAAAAAACAAATCCATTTGAAATAGTTTTCAATAATTTATTAATGTAAGAGTACAAAATGGCTATGGTTTAATGTAAGAAGATACAGGATAGTACGTCAAATACAGTGCAAATATACATTTGTTTATTTTCAAAGAAAACAATTAACTGTGATTTTAATTTATAATACATGTATGTATTTGTATATACATATAAATATTATAATTTCAATTCATTGTAGAAATCACTATTTTAATAACAGGTGGTTAAACGGAACAAGCTGAATTTGGTATGCTAACAGTAGCATAGTAATTGGAAAACAGAAATAGGAGTATCAAGGCTACTTTTTGTGGACAAAGGCTACCCAACATCGCCATCTGCTGATTATATACAGTAAATACGTTTTTTTGGGCGAAAACGCGTTATTTCACATACGTTGTGTGCAACATCAATTCATACTTTTCTGTAGCAAGCTAGCTGAGACCGTTTATTTAAAAAACAAGCATTCTGATACTGTAAAGTTATGTAGCTCAACAGCTAGGCTGGATTAGCTTTCTTGTTCATTGATTAAAAGCGTGGTATGTAAAGTTAAGTATTTTATATTCATTTCTACACTATTACTGATGCGTGGACAATGTTTCCCACCTCCTTTGTATCGTTCATTCTTTTTCTGGACCAAATTACTGCAGCACAAAATACCACCATGATTAGTGTTAAGTGGCTTGACTTTTCCGAACTGGTCCCGTGGAAGATGGCGGAGCTATTGAGACGTCAGACAGAACTATATGCAGACCAGCTGAGAGTCTTGCCTGGGCCCGGGACAAGATAATCTTAGATGGGCCCTTTAATGTAACCCAATGTCAGTTCTGGGGCCCCCCCCACCCTGGGCCTGGGACAATAGACCCTTTTGTCCCCCCCTATCGGCGGGCCTGACTATATGTACCATCTATGCTTTATATCTATGCTGATGACCAACTGGGAATTCTATACCATGTCATTTTTTGCCTGGCAGCCTAAGATACAGGGGCTGCATATTGGAAGGCTGGGCGCTGTTTCACTCATTCGGAAAATTTTCCCAGCGAGACATTTCGCACTAAACAAATAACAGTTTTGCAAGCACTCAAAATGATGATCCTATTGTTGGATAATATTTCCATGTATATTTAATGCTTCCAGCTGACTGTATATGCATTGTGATAGTAAAAAAAGAATATGTTGTACATGTTAAATAGTAATTGAGACTCAAGTTGTGATGTGCAGTGGTCCTCCTGTCCCCTCTAGAGGTGACCCATGAGCAGGAGGAATCAGACTCCGGTACCCATTATTTCTTTGAGTATATCACCCCAGAACCGGTGAATGGTAGATCAACTCCTTCTCTACACTTCAGAGTTGGCATATGATGTTGTGCCCTTCAATCACTCATAGTATATAACCCAATCTATTTTAACCAAATTAATCTCACATGTTTATTTTTTACATTTTTCTTCGTAATGTGACCCCTGTCTCTATTAAAATCTCTACAGGCCCAGACACTTAGGCCATCATTGGGGCTGGGGATGGAGCAGTGGTATGGTCTTTGCAGGTGCAGTCTCCGTTCTTATCTCTACAGACCCAGACACTTGGGCTGTAATTTGTCTGCTGAGCGGGGGTCAGAAGTTCCACTGCTTGGGTCCCACTCATCGAGAACCTTACTATTGGGACAAATGGGTACCTTATATCCATCTGGAACACAGAACAACCACAGTGTGGTGAATAATAGAGACCAAAGTTTAGTATGTTACAGATGGGACTGGGGACTGTAGGTGATTAATTAAACAATCACTTACACTTCTCGGAAGGTTTAGGAGGTGAGACTCTGATTTAGTGCTATCGTTGTTCTGCAAAACATTAAATACACATTAAAAGCACAAAATGATTTGTTCATTCATTTGGATTCATTGACTGATTGATAGCATATAGGTCTCACCTTTTTCAGTGGAGAATTTATCAGCTTCCCCTCCTCCTTCAGGCAAATCCCTTCCTCATTCAATCTCATCCTTTCCTTCTTGAGACTCTTCCCTTCTTCCTTTAGTCTCATTGCTTCCTCCATCAGTCTCATTGCTTCCTTCTTTAGGCCCTCTCCTTCTCCCTTCAAACTCATTCCTTCCTCCTTCATCTTGTCTGCATCCTCCTTCATCCTTTCTGCCTCCTCCTTCATCCTGTCTGCCTCCTCCTTCATCATGTCTGCCTCCTCCTTCATCCTGGCTGCCTCTTCCTTCAACCTGACTCCTTCCTCCTTAGTCCTGGCTCCTTCTTCCTTCATCCTGGTTCCTTCCTCATTCTCTTTCCTTGTCTTATTTCTGTCACTCCAGAACTCCTCCTGCTCTCTCCTCATCTCCTCCCTCTCCCATCTCAGCTCCATGTAGTCCTTCACTAACTCTGCCTACAGAGAAAGCTGGTGTTTTTCCATTTCCAGTATTTTTCTTTCTCTATTGATCTGTTTCTGGAGTTCTTCTAATCTCTGTCTCTCCTTTCTGAACTCCTCCACTTGTTGTTTAACTGATTCCATACCTAGCTCTTGTTTTGTGTAAAAGAACAATTGTAACATGAATATATTTCAGCATTATAATGATGCATTCTAAGACTATGTAAGAATAGTCGGATAGCAACAATCTCCAAGTATTTTCCAAAAGCATTCTCAGATTCTATCTAGCATAAGGTTGTGTGAATCTTGTATGACTGATTAAGGAAAATACAACCACAATTTTCAATCCAATACATTCAACATTACATACTATATATTCCTAAAATGCACACAGACCCACAATGACAGATAGAGGGAGAGAAAAAGGGGGCGAAAGAGTGTTGGGCTGCTTTGAATCTACTTCCTTTTATTGAATTAATATTAACAATAATATTAATATTATATTATTATTATTAATAATAATATTAATATTAACACCTTCTTTTAGATGATAGATAATTACTATTTATTTCCTACAATGCTCTACATAATACTTTCCAACCGGAAATGTTGTACTCCTGCAACACTACATCCTGCTGTAAAACCCCTTTAAACAATCTGAACACTTAACTGAACACTTAACTTACAAATTATTGTTCTGGGTTTAGATGTTTCCTCACATTGAAATAAGATGACTTAAACTGTAATGCATGATTCTTTAAACAGCCATACCAATCCTTAAATGAAAAGATATGGAAGCAATAGGGATTTGAGGATTTGAGCATGTTTTACACATTCTATTCAAACCACCTTTCAGTACATAGTATACATTTCAGGTGATTTCCTGTTTTCTTTAAAACATCCTTACACATTTCTTACACAAATTTTAGCTTGTGTTGCTTAAATTTACCTTGAAGTTTGCATTGGCTGTTTAAGATGACATGATTACAGTTTCTCTTGGCCAACATAACCTTCAGAGGAAGGAACCATTTAACATTACATTTTGAAATTATGAAAATCTGATTTAATCTCATCCAATAGCCGAAATCCAAATTGATAAGTTGAAAAACTGGGCCCATGCCTTTGACCAATATTAAGAAATGTCGGGCTAGCTCACAAAATATTTAATCAGTCAGTTTTACCCACAACATAAAAGACAATATTTATTTAACAAGTACCTGATTAAAATACATATCCACATATGAAATATACAACAAAGGTGTTTCTTAATTAGTCTAATTAAAAAATGATACAACAATCAATATCGAGCAACAAGATTACCTCAACTCACTTCAAATCCACTCCTTTAATCACTGGGATCCTAACAGTGTGCACCTCTGCTTTACAGTATTAATAAGTTGCATTCTATTCTACATCACAATAAATCATAAGAACAATATCCAAGGAAACCTTTCAAGCCTTACAAGCTAGAGTTCTCAGAATGTTTAGATTCATAATAGAGTTGACATTTGAAATGTGGATGGTTAATTCCATAGGACTGCATCAAGAATGGAAATTAATAATAATAACTGTATTTGTAAAGCACTTTCCTTACACCCAATATGCTGAATAATAATGTAAAAAGTGTAATTTAATAACATAAAAAGAACAATTTAAGCAGATTGCAATCAAAGTATATGCAGGTGTAATCAAATACAGTAGACAGGAGAGAAAATAATTGAATGTCCTTGAAAGCTTTGCTGAACAGACAGCAACCCTGACAGCGACCGGAAGTGTGTTGCACAACTAAGGAACCACACAACACAGTGCCCTGCTGAAATACAGGCACACTATGTACAAAAAAGGCTGTGAAAAATGTATTTTTGTTCATCAGCTTGATCTTACTCTCCAACATTTAATAGAGTGAAAATTGTTCAAAGAAAAAAAATGGCAACCATTCCTTCATACAGATACTCTCACAAAGTATTTTATGTTATTGTTTCATTTTGCAGTACAATTCTACCGTGATGTCAGTATCATATTAGCTGAAACCATTTCATACTGACTACCAGTAAACATTGTCTTTCAACAGTACAGTCTGCAGGTTCATTCGCTGCCTAAAATTATGATTTGACGGCCAATCCTTGTGTCGACTCCAGAAGTGAGCCACCAATTGACAGTATCAGAAAAGATGATCCAATAATTCTGTTTGGCAGGGTCTATACAATCAGGACTTTGCTGTCCAAAATTCTGAGCTCTTTGTGTTTTTGTAGTGAGTTTTTAATATCATCAATTGAATTGCATGGATGAATGTGTCCATTTGTATGTGTCCAACTGTGCACCCCTCACAGTTTTGTAAATATTTGATTGTCTTTTCATGTGACAACACTGAAGAAATGACACTTTGCTACAATGTAAAGTAGTGAGTGTACAGCTTGTATAACAGTGTAGATTTGTTGTCCCCTCAAAATAACATAACACACAGCCATTAATGTCCAAACCGCTGGCAACAAAAGTGAGTACACCCCTAAGTGAAAATGTCCAAATTGGGCCCAAAGTGTCAATATTTTGTGTGGCCACCATTATTTTCCAGCACTGCCTTAACCCTCTTGGGCATGGAGTTCACCAGAGCTTCACAGGTTGCCACTGGTTTTCTCTTCCACTCCTCCATGACGACATCACGGAGCTGGTGGATGTTAGAGACCTTGCACTTCTTCACCTTCCGTTTGAGGATGCCCCACAGATGCTCAATAGGGTTTAGGTCTGGAGACATGCTTGGCCATTCCATCACCTTTACCCTCAGCTTCTTTAGCAAGGCACTGGTCGTCTTGGAGGTGTGTTTGGGGTTGTTATCATGTTGGAATACTGCCCTGTGGCCCATTCTCCGAAGGGAGGGGATCATGCTCTGCTTCAGTATGTCACAGTACATGTTGGCATTCATGGTTCTCTCAATGAACTGTAGCTCCCCAGTGCCGGCAGCACTCATGCAGCCCCAGACCATGACACTCCCACCACCATGGTTGACTGTAGACAAGACACACTTGTCTTTGTACTCCTCACCTGGTTGCCGCCACACACGCTTGACACCATCTGAACCAAATAAGTTTATCTTGGTCTCATCAGACCACAGGACATGGTTCCAGTAATCAATGTCCTTAGTCTGCTTGTATTCAGCAAACTGTTTGCGGGCTTTTTTGTGCATCATCTTTAGAAGAGGCTTCCTTCTGGGACGACAGCCATGCAGACCAATTTGATGCAGTGTGCGGTGTATGGTCTGAGCACTGACAGGCTGACCCCCCACCCCTTCAACCTCTGCAGCAATGCTGGCAGCACTCATACGTCTATTTCCCAAAGACAACCTCTGGATATGACGCTGAGCATGTGCACTCAACT